>JACSYO010000892.1:307500-320362 GCA_016806645.1 Ophiodon elongatus | reverse complement strand
ACTTCAGAGCCGTGGAAATTATTTTTGGGATGGTGGGCAGAAAAAATTAAAATAGCCTGTAGCTTTGTAGACCAGCTGCTAAATTCAACAATATGGATCATCAATAATCGGCAATTAGTATCGACGGCAAAATTAAAAATCAGGGCTCTCTAATAGTTCTATTTACTCCCTTGAGGTCCGATCCGTGACTCTGATCTGTGATCCGATCCGAACCATGAGTTTTCTGATCCGTTGCACCGCTAGTACATTCTCTATACTAATGACAAAAAATGTCATATTTCTTGTTGTGTAATGGACAAGAGTTATGGGTTTATAGCTTATGATAACAGAAAAATAAAGAACAGGCTGTAACTATTGTTTATTTTGTGCAGCTGCCACCACTTGGTGACCACAGGGTGACACCTGCTTTTTGTTTACCATATGAAAACATAACGTTGGCTCAATATTTTTTGGTTTCAGTAAATAATTTCTCCCCCCCTCCCCCACACACCCCGGTCATAAATAGTGCCGGACACCATCTCTGTCGTGTATCAGCCTCTCGCTGAACAGCCTGTATTTTTCACCTGAGCCGGCAGAGAGCTGGTTCTGTTCCATCCGTTTGCGTCCGCCGTCTCCAGGGCTTCTTTTCCTCCTGTTGCTACACGCCTGATGAATGTTTGTGTCCCCGCTCATCAGCCGCCTCCACCTCCTCCATGATTGTTATCATTCACCATCTCCTTTCCGTTTCTTCTTCTTCTTCTTCTTCTTCTTCTTCTTCTTCTTCTTCTTCTTCTTCTTCTTCTTCTTCTTCTTCTTCTTCTTCTTCTTCTTCTTCTTCTTCTTCTTCTTCTTCTTCTTCTTCTTCTTCTTCTTCTAAAAGGTCGCCTCCGTGCTTTGAGACGAGCCCACCGCGGTGCTTAGCAATTCTTTACTGTTTTCCAATATTTTGACTATTCTTTTGTTTGGTGGGTATTTTCAATTTCAATTTGTGGATTTTCGTCGTTGTTGTTGTTTTTATAAACATTTTTTTAAACCCTTCAGGGTTACAAACGTGCATGAAACACACCAAACATTTTGGAAACTGCATTTTTATTCAATAACGTGCAACAAGCTCAACAATACTGTCGAATAACAGACTCCTTTAAAAATGAATGCCTTTTAATTAAGGTCGCAGGGGGAACGGAGAAATGTGTGGCCGCATCCCCCCCGAGTCGCGTCATAAGGACGAGCACCCCCCCCCCCCCCTCCCCCCCGAAGCTCCAAATATTCGCTGCTATTTGCCAACGAAACTCCCCCAAAAATGGCTTGACGGCCCTAATGTCGTTCTTTTTCTCTTTTTATTTTTTTCATAGCTGCAGCATAATAGCATTTGGCATTGCGTGTGCTTTTGTCCTCAGTGATTCATGCGGAAGCATCGCAACGAGGATGAGCCGTTACTACACGTTTCCTGTTCCAGTTATGTGTGACTCTCGGAGCATTTGTTGTCCGGAGCCTGACTTATTTCATTTGTTCAGCCCAGCTTGTAACTTAATAACAGGACAACTCTTTAACCGCTGTCGCCATGCCTGCGTGGCTTCGAATAGATAACTGCCGGACGCTGCCAAATGGCTTCAAAGTTCAAGAAGACCCCACGGTGAGTGCACAAATTGGGCACACACAAATGATTGACCGTGGTGCTCTTTGAGCCGTGGCGTTGGACGTCTTGTTTTAATACGATATGCATGCGAAATGTCCAAAACAAGGGCCCGCTGTACTCTGTTTAAAGGGTTCAGGAGTATTTCCACAGCCGTTGGCAGTTTTTTGTCAGATATTTCAACAGATTTACATGTATGCACAATTTTCGATATACGTTTGACAAGTTGCTCCACTGCCTGACAGCCATTTCATTATCACGCCCCAGAGAGAGGACAAGATTGCGGGTTGACATATTGATTGGGGGGATGGCACATCCCCCCCCCCCCCCCCCTCCCCGTTTCAGTGAAAGCTGCTCCGTGACGCTTGAAGCAAAAAAAAAACAAGTTTCATTTCCGAGTATACAATTCAGACGAAGTTACTCAGATTTTCCGGCTATCTTTCACATTTCGGGGCCCACAGAACAAGCGCATTAGCGGTTCCTTTAGCCCCGCCTCCCAGCCCATAGACAAAGATTTGATCAATTACCATGCGTCTCTTTTCCAATGTCAGTCTATGAGAGGAAGTCTTTCTGTTTTTGGGCCCCTTGGAATCATGTGACTGACCCGGAAGTTGACATTCCACTGTTTGGCCACAACATTTCTAAAACGAAGCCTGCCGCTCTCTGTTGCATCCCCCCCCCGCGCCCCCCACAGTGTAGGTCGGCGATTCTCAGCTGATCGCCATAGCAACACCGCACTAAACTGCCGTGACGACATGTCAGACGGTGGTCTGCAGTGTTTACAACGCCACCTTCTCGTATCGGCTCAGCTCGCTTGAGACCTCCACCATTATGGGAGCAACAAAAAGTACCAGGTGCTATCCGCTACTTTTGCTAATGGGAAAACCAAAAAAGAGCGAGCCGTGTGGAGTAGAGCCGTACCACGCAGTGGAAATGTGGCATATGTCTTCACCAGCAGCAAGGACTGTGAGAGGTAGAGACAATCTGCAGCGGTGCACGGCTCTTGTGTACATTTGTAATTTTGCTAAGTGGTGACTCACATTTGTCTTTAGAGGCTCTTCACTTTCATGTTGGGATGAAAGAGAAACTGTCCTTTTTAGAGGAAATCCCGACACCTACCTTCTGAAACTGGGTTATTGTTAGACCCCCCGCCCCCAACCCCTCCCAAAAAAAAAGAAGTCATCCTGTTTTCAGGAAGAGGTATTCTTAGCTCTCTTATCTTCAGATTCCTCGGGCGTTGGGTGTAATCCGCTCCTCTTGTTCAGACTTTATCTCACTGATCATAACATAGCATGAACCTAGAACTTCGAAGGGTCCTTGTGAGGTTTTTGTACTAGAATTGCGTGAATCAATATCAGCTGTTTACCCAGTACAGTGACACTTCTGCTGCAATAGTTGTTTTTTCCCATTTCTTTGGAATTTCTCTGGAGTTGTGTGCAGTGAATCACGAAGCGTCCTTGAGACTCAGATTTAGACCTTCAGAATTCAACGCTATAACGGTTACGCTTTTAAGCCCTTAGGACCCACAAATCACAAAGACGTATTGTTTGTTTGCGACGCCCCGTTATGTCATAGAAAGGTTCTTGCGCAGTAAATAAAGCCGTCTTTTCCCACGGCGTGCGTGCACTTCCAACCCGCTTCCGTCCTTTTTGAAAGGCAGGATGGGAGCAGCCGCTGCCCCGTCCCGGGCCACAAATATCCCACACTAAATACCCACTGGGCCTGGTGGGCCGATGATTGGGGAGATCAGCGAGGGTCTGACCATCGAGGGCTGTTCTCTTAAAACCTGGCTGCCGGTCCCTTCCGGCGCCGAGGACATTTTGGGACGCGATTTGACTCCTGGTTGTTTGTGGAAACAACAAAGAATGACCTTTTGTGTGCCGTGTATACCAGGAACCTTTAATGGATTTCTTTCTTTCCTTCATGATCACATCCTTTCTATTGCAGTAGTCATGCCCAGGAAGTTGTAGTCCATTTTTCACTATGAATGATTGTTTTCAGAGGCATCTTAGCAGCATTACAAGCATGTGGTGGTAGAATTATAGAAATGCTTCCTTTTTGTTGAGGGTGGCAAAGTTATGGAGAAAAATACAAAATCTGGTTTAATGTGTTAGTTTGAAGTGCCGGAGCTGGGAGCAGGGCATCGTGGCAGCCACAACACTGTGACGATTTGAAAAGGCTCGATCTTGAATCTAGAACCAGTCGATGTTTTTATGCCACCGACACAATTTGTTTTGTTCTATTAAACCAGACAGAAAAAAGATTTCTATAACATCTAAAATTCTTTGAGTAATCATTTCCAATTTGTGTTTTTCCACGTATTGAAGGTTCCAAAGGAAGAAAAAAAACATCTATTCTTCCTCCCCCATCGAGGGAAACTGGAGAATCTGTTTGTATGGAAATGTTTTTCATTTCAAAAGTTGTAACTACTGGATACCAGACGTCACCTACTTCAATAAATGTGTCACGAACCAAACAGATTTAAGCTGAGCACAAACTTTCCCCCATTCGCTATATAAATGACAAACAATTATTCAAATGCAGTTTCAATACAAAACCAGTCCCAGTATCATTTATCTGTTCATACGTTGTATAAATCGGCTCCTCTGGCCCGTATGTCGGGAGGCCTCCCTCACAATGTCCTTGAATCCGAAGCCTTTCATTGTGAGGGGCCGTAAAGCGTCTCCTCTGTTACAATGGTCTTTGTCCCCCACCACATGACGAGGACCCGTCTTCACACTGAGCCCGGGGCCTGAGGCTCGTCTCGTAATATGCCTGTCCACAAGACATTGTAATACATGAGTTGTTCCTCGGAGCAGTCCAAGCCGCAGGGCCTCATTCTTTTCATTGTTGGTCCTCAAAACCAAGTTTTTTCTATATTTATACTGTGACTACATCTATTAAAGCAGCAGTAACTGGTCTTTTTTTTTTTTCTTGTTCCTCTTAATGATAATCTTTCATAATCATCTACTATTGAATTCAAGTTTTGTTCAAATTTGGTGGACCAGTTAGGTCTAACTTGAGTTTAGATCTTAATCTAATTAATCACTTAATCTTGAGTGATTATACCATGTTGTACTACAGCTATCTGCGTTGGTGGATTTCACCATCATGCAGAACAAATGATGTTGTGATATGCAATACTGAATATGGTCTGGTCTTGGAGTTTGGTTATCGTAATCAGAAAGGAGAGAATTATGTAATCAATCAGTTGACTGACGGATAATAAATAGATTCGTTGGTTGCAGCTGAGGCCGGGCCATATGGAGGCAATCAAATACCCCAATATTTTTTTACCAAATAACTCTATCAATATGCAACAAGATTGTAACACAATGAGATTTTGATAAATAAAATAATCACCAGTAATGTGGATATAATGACTAAGTAATATAATATAATAGAACAGTCTGGTTTACTGTAATGTGTTATCATTACAATAATTTGCTTTTATTTGCTTTTTCTTTTTTGTTAAATGGACAAAACGAGTGACTCGATAATGGAAATCATTGTTGGTTGCGGTCCTAATGGTAATACTGTCGTATCTAAATATCTATCGTGTCTACTTGGCTGCATCTCGGTCGCTCCGTCAACGTGGAGAATATTCGCTTTTCCCTCTTCATTTTGTATTCGACGAGTTTACAAAACATAAACTAAGTAGTGGTGAGAGGAAATCTGACATTTCTTTATGACCTCTTTCTCTCTTTCTTCTTCTAAATCCCCTCATCTCGGAAGAATTCCACAGTAATTTCATATCGGTGCTTTCTGTGGGATTATCGTGCAGCGTGTTGGTGTTGCATCAGATATGTATATTGCATATCTGTGAGCTTAGCTTTGCCGGTGGCAGCTTGTCGTTTTTTTTTTTTTTTTGTCAACAAATCACATTTCCCCGATCCCACTGAAAACGTCATGACCTGCCATTTCAAATAATTCGCTTTTTTAAGAAAAAAATTAAAAAAACCCTCAGTGGGCGGTTATCCCGGCTGCCTGCCTACATTGTTTATTTGGCGGTCAAAGGTCACTGTGACCCTCGCAAAACACTCAAGAATTCACCGGCTAATTATGACAATTTCACACAAACGTCCGGTAGGATGAAATGATGAAGAGATTATCTTTTGACCAGAATTGGATGTAAAACTGCAGCATGATTGGTTGGTGGAGGCATACAACCACGAGGCGGTAATTCTAGAATATAATAATTCGCAGCTGCCGCGTATAAGACACGTGTGTGTTTGTCAGAGTTTTTTTTTTCTTCTTCCAAATGCATGTTTGATTAATCTTGGAACCGAAACCGATGGATTCAAGGTGAGACCATTTAGGTCCTCCCCCCAGAGCTTTGGATCACCTTCCAATGACAGTCGGGCCTACTTTATGATGAGTCCTCGCCGAATGTTGTTTGTAGGTGTCATTGTGAGCGGTTTACGGGAAAATGTATGTAATCTTGAGACTTTGTTTTATTTGCCATTTTGTGAGCTTGGATTTAAAAGGGTCTGTTGGACTTTAAATCAAAGCTCAGTTGTGTAACTGTTAATGAGCTTAAAATGTTACTTAGTTTGTGTAGCATTATTTTCTTGAGTAACCTTGTTGGGTTAAATATTTGAAAAAGAAAGTGTGTTTTCCAGCGGGAAGGCGACATCTCTCACGCTTTAAGAAGTCTTCAAACCCCAACCCATTTTGGTATTGATTTGCGTCCTCCACTTGGGGGGGGGCACATTCAATAAACACAATTGAAAAATAGGGGGGGGGGGGTTACACCGAGAACTGCCTAAAGATTTCGACTTTTTCCGGAGGCTGTTAAACCGTTGCCTGGCAACGCCAATCAGCTGCTCCGGCTTTTTGCTCTCATCGATGCAATCATCCTGATTCTAACACCCAAATATGATTCATGAAATTAATCAGGCGGCCTCGAGGGCTCTGTGAACTTCTCAGGAGGTTTAGGACTGGATCTGTCAGCACCCCCTCTCCTCACACATTACCAGATAATCTGGGCCAAACGTCGACACCCACCAAGGTCCCAGATTTTCTCCTCCAGTCGCCGGGAAAGGAGGAGATAAACCGGCCCAACACTCCTGTAGTCTTCGGCTTTAGTGTCTCAAAATCTGTATTCCAACCAGATAAAAAGTTACAGTTCGGGTTAGGTAACAACAAATCCTAATCTATGGACTGGACAGAAAGAGATTCAGTTTTTTTTGTGTGTGTTATAAACCAGTCAGGGGATAAAAGCGCCCCATATTCAGTAGATGTTCCTTCTGATTACTTTCTATTTTTGGAAAATATCTCTAAACCTCTGCACACCCACTCTGTGCTTTTGGAAGACGCTTCATGTATTCATGTAGATATTTTAGGGGGGGGGTATAAGGGTGTATCGGTCCGTTCAGGCAAAACCATGCTACCTCGCTATTGGAATGAGACCACACCCCCCCGAACACCAGAACCTGATACGTGACAAAGCTCCAAGCACAACACCCTGACCCTCCTGGAGCGAGAGCTGGGAAGTGGAGCTGCTGCTTTATGCAACACCCAGAATAACAGAAAAACAATTTAAGTTTACTTTGGGGGGGGTGCGCGCGCACACGTGCTGTGGAACATTTTTCTAAAACGTTCTCTTCGTTTGCTCAATAGCAGTGATTGTGAACGGTTCTCAGAGGGACTCCTAATTGCGACCGCGGAGCCGGTGCAGATCCTGCTCCAATTACTATTTCTGACGGCTCTATTTTGCGGCGGGCATGTAATAGGCATCCCACTTTGTCGCTGTTCCGCGAGAACAAAATCAGGCCTTATGAACTTAATTATTTATTTATTTTTCCAAAAATAGAAGTCCAACGGTGAACCTAACGATCGTAGAGGAGGAGCGTCTGCGTTCCTTACCTATGTGGCCTGCGTGATGGAAATGTTACGCAACACTTTGTGACCACACACATGTTGTGCCCACTGAGGCCTGTTTCCTCCGCCCCCCCCCCCAGATGTAATCCTCTTTGATACGAGTGATGAGAGAAAAGGAGAGAGACAGGGACCCAAACCCATAAAAAGGGTTTCCTTTTTCCAATATTTTTCAATGAGCGCAGATATTTTTGGCACACAAAGCGGGGCACACTCCCAGGTTTAATAATTTTCTTGCCACTTGGTGTATACGTAACTCAAGAGCTAAATTAATTAATACAATTGTCTTCAAAATAATAGCAGTGTGTTTAAAAAAGTGAGTAAAGGCCAAAATCATTGTCATAGCTTTTATTCCCATACACGCCAATGCATTGGGAACACTGCACATTCTATTCCAAATCAAAACATGAAGAAAAATGTCTCTCATTTGTTATTAATTTACAGAAAGTGAAGAAAAAGGAATATTAGGCTGTTACATTTTTTTTGCAGTGTCTGCATTTATCTTTACAAACTCAAACATTTACTGTATGAACTGAAAAATGCTTGAAGATTTAGCTTTCCTGTGAATCACTGAACTAATATTTAGTTGTATAACCACTGTTTCTGAGAAATGCTTCACATCTGTGTTGCATGGAGTCGACCAACTTCTGGCACCTGTGAACAGGTATTCCAGAACCATTGCACTACATTCCACAATTCCTTTGCATTTCTTGATTTAGAGAGAGAAGGAAAGAACTGTTACTTTGCAAAAAAAAGTACCCTATAAGAAGTAAAAGTAGTCATCAAAATATACCTGTATACTATAACTTGAATATGTTTAAAAACAACAACAAATACCCTATTAAATACAGGTGCGTTTAATTATTCACCTTGATGTAATGTTTCGACCACAGACGTACCTGCTGCTCTCTGCCAGCTCGCTGCAGAGTTCAGTAGAATTAGAAAGATATATGTTTTGAAACTACATTAATGTAACACCTTTAAACCAATTGTATTAACCCCCCCCCCCCTCCCTCCCCCTAAGGTAAGCTGTGCGTCTTTGAGGAACAAGCAGACATTTAAGGAAATAAAAAATAGATGAGATGCAAGACTTTGCGCAGTGTGAGCGACGCAGATCAAGTGATTATAAAACGACATTGATTCTCGTTTGAGCGAAGTTCTGCAGAAGCACAGCGGAACCATCACAGCGGACTCTGCTGGAGGTCAAACAGAGGAAGGCTCCATCGGAGTCACTGCTCCTGTTTGACTGGTGGAGCCGTGTGAGGGTCAGGTCGTCGCTCTCGCTCCACAATCCGTTCCGGTTTGTGGCTCTTTCAAGATCCGTTCCACCATCGCCGATGTGGGATCAGTTCCACACGACCACTCGGGCGTCTCCGCTTCCCAAACCGGTTCCATCCATCCAAGATCAGTACTGATTTCCTAACTTACTTGAGATGTGCTGCACACACACCACAGTGTTCTGGGAGTGAGGGGAGGAATGTGTTCAGACATGCTCGGTATGTCTGAGTGAGCCGGCGATTTGACAGAAGGGCAATGGCGCCCTCTATTGTTCTTGGACAGACACTGTCGTGGTCGAGAAAGATAATAGTGGGAGGTGTATTTTTTTACTCCAGAGCCTTCTAGATTGTTTTGCTTTTTAAACACACTGCATACTGTCAAGACTTAGTGCGTCCCACTGAAGCTTCATGTGGAAATGTAGTTCTTTTTTTTTTACTACACATGAAAAAGGGCTCCCCTTTTGTGTGATTTATTTATTTATTTTCCAGTGTCTGACAGTCATCACGTCTGAATTATAAGTGAAGTTTCAACAGATCTCGAGGCAATAAAGAGTTAGAAGAGGGGAAATGGTCCACCCCCCCCCACCCCCCACCCCCCCTCCCCATCAGGATGGGAAAAGCATATTTTCTTTAAACAGTCTTCAAAACTACACTCTCTATTTCTATCTTTCCGGCGTTCCTTGAACACACCAAGTGTTACAAACGCAAACCGAAACTTCGACTGAACTGCTTGTTTCTGAACACAGAGCGTTGTGGAGAGGAGAGGCAGTAAGTAGAGGTTGTAAAAACATGAACAGCTTAATATATATATGTTGCACATGGAGCCTCCATTTTTTTCCCAACATTGGTAAGATTTGTGGCAAAATGTTGGCTATATAGATCCCATTGTTTGCCAATTTTGTCAACTATATTATCAAAGAAATTCAACTTGTGTTTTTTGTTTTTTTACTGCAGTGGAAATCAAGGCCCCAGAGAGAAAAAGGGCCCCGACTCTGCTTGGGGGATCAGAGGGTCAATGCAGCGTTTCTTTGACAGTGAGATATTGAATAATTCTGGGCCTTTTGTAGTTTTTAAACGGGTACTTGTTACTTTATTTGTCAATGAACTAAATTAGCATTTGCGCTACATTTAGCTAACGTTAGCAAGCTATACCTCTGCTGAGACGGCCAACTTTAATTTGGAGATAAAACCGTTAACGTTGGTAAGAATAAGTAGTCCAGATGAAGGTGTAATAATGTAGGATCGATCAGGGGGATCTCAAACATTTTGGGGCCAAGTACCCTCACAGGAGAGAGCCTTTTTTTCTTCTTTTTTTTAAACCTTTCAAACTAAATACTTCAGCCCTGTTTCATTGTGACAAACAGAAAACACATTTCAATTTAAATCCTGTTAAGAGAAGACGAGATGCGATACTTCTTTATTAATCCCACAGAGGGGAAATTTGTTTTAATATTGTATATAATGCCACTTGTATACCTTTTTGAACAGAGGGGGATTTTTATTCAATTTGGACTCAACTTGACAGCATTTATCACCTACATTTCAAGTAATTGTTCTTAAAAGCGTTGAGAAAATGATGAGTAGAGACTGGCATAGTCCAAGTACATCCGGGGGGTGTGGGAGGGGGGGGGGGGGGTGCATATGCTAGTGGAGCAACAGATCATAAAACTCACGGTTTGCATCGGAGTCGCAGATCAGATCAGCACAGAAGAAAAAAAGGGAGCAAATATAACTTTTACAGATCCCTTTGATCTGCTCTACAAGGCTTCAGACTATTTCTTTCTTGCCACCGTCCCAAAAATAATTTCAACCGCTCTGAAGGCTGAAGTAAACCATCAAAAATGCTAAATGTCATCCTTTTACTTTGTTAGTCATTTATAGTGTTTTTTCTTCGTAAAAACAGACAATTCAAATGATTAAGAAATTAAGATTAAGATTGTATTGATTCAAATAAATCTTGTCATTAGTAGTTTTAATGATGTGTTATAAGCTGCTTAGAGCTTAGTGTTAGGAAGTTTAGCAGCTCATGATTCATCTCTAATATCTATTTTATATTCATGTGAAAACATCTCCTCCAAACAGCTGTGTGTATTCAAGTTTCTCACCAAAAACTTCAATTTACGAGATCACATGGGAATTCAATTTAATTTATTTTGTATAGCCCAAAATCAGAAATTTGCTTCAGAGGGCATTACAATCTGTATACCTATGAAAAAGGGAAGAAACCTTTGGGAGAGCAACAGAGGAGGATCCCTCTCCCAGGATGGACAGAAGTACAACAGATGGCATGTGTACAGAATGAACAGCATAACAGAGTTATAACACATTCAATGCATATGACAGAAATTATTCATATAATGAGAGCAGTAGGCATGATGAAAAAGTTACGACTACCAAAAATAACTGCAACAGTGGATGTAGTAGAATAATAATGATAATAACATAAATGGTATCGGCAATACTAATAGCAATGCAACTAATAATGATAATAGCAGTAGGTGTCGGGCAGGACCAGAGTCCAGATATAACTACGATCCATGTAAACCTGTGAGGAGAGAAAGCACAAAGACTCTGGGGAAGGGTTAGAGTTAATGTGCATTGATGGGACATGAATTCATAGAGAAGGAGATAGAGAAGAGGAGAGGAGCTCAGTGTATCCTAAGATGTCCCACAGCTATAAACCTGAAGCAGTCCTAACTATAAACCTGAGTCAGCCCTAACTATAAACCTGAGCCAGCCCTAACTATAAACCTGATCCAGCCCTAAATATAAACCTGATCCAGCCCTAACTATAAGCCTGAGCCAGCACTAACTATAAACCTGATCCAGCCCTAAATATAAACCTGATCCAGCCCTAACTATAAACCTGAGCCAGCCCTAAATATAAGCGCTATCAAAGAGGAAAGTCTTCAGTCTACTCTTAAATGTGGTGACTGTATCTGCCCCCCGGACTGAAAGCGGAAGCTGGTTCCATAGAAGAGAAGCTTGATAACTGAAGGCTCTGGCTCCCATCCTACTTTTTAAGAATCTAGGAACCACAAGTAGCCCCACATTCTGTGAGCACAGCTCTCTAGTGGGGTAATATGGTACTATGCGCTCTCTAGTGGGGTATTATGGTATTATGGGCTCTCTAGTGGGGTATTATGGTACTATGCACTCTCTAGTGGGGTATTATGGTACTATAAGCTCTCTAGTGGGGTAATAGGGTACTATGGGCTCTCTAGTGGGGTAATAGGGTACTATGGGCTCTCTAGTGGGGTAATATGATAATATGGTACTATGCGCTCTCTAGTGGGGTATTATTATTACTATGGGCTCTCTAGTGTGGTAATGGGGTAATATGGCACTATGAGCTCTATAGTGGGGTAATAGGGTACTATGAGCTCTCTAATGGGGTAAAAAGGTACTATGAGCTCTCTAATGGGGTAATAGGGTACTATGCGCTCTCTGGTGTAGTAATAGGGTACTATGCACTCTCTAGTGGGGTAATATGGCACTTGTTAATGATACTGCACAAAAAAACTAGTATAGTCCTTTTTTTCCCCCTCTCCTTTTGTTGTGGTAACTACTGTTACGAAAACACATCAATTGTTTCCACTGGGGCTGCAACTGATGGTTGTATCATCATTGATTCATCCGTCAATTATTTTATGATTCACCGTCAAAGGTTGCATTAAGAGTTGACAGAGCAGAAGTGATGCCTTCAAAGTGTGTTTTTAAGGAGCAACAGTAAAAAAACAAAAAACACCAAGGTATCCAGTTTCTAATTGCAGAAAAACAGGAAATGCTTCACATTTCAGAAGCTGGAAACAGAAAGTTGTGTTCAATTGCTCTTGTGGTAAAAAAAGAAAAAGATTCAGTCCATAAAAATAATTCACCCTTGCGTCCTCATGGTGGAGCCATGTAGTCACCGATGAGCTCGGCTGCAGGCTGTTGTAGTGGCTTCCTCTCCCGACACCCCTTGGTTCTGAGTAATGGGTCATATGTGACGCATCACATGTGGACAGTGGCCGAACACGCGGCACATGAGTTCAGCTTTTCGGGTTGTGGACTTGTGGACGCGACGCCAATGCCAAACAAATCACAAGCTCAA
>JACSYO010000892.1:142500-300000 GCA_016806645.1 Ophiodon elongatus | reverse complement strand
AATTAGCGTTTGTCAGATTTATGGTAATGGTCCGCAACAGTCTTCCTGTCAGTGACATCGAGATTTACAGCACTGACACCCATCTCCCCCCCCCCCCACACACACACCCACCCCCACACATACACCATCCTGAGCGCTCCCTTTTTAACCCACTCTCTCCTACAAATGGGCCCTCCCCCTCCCACCCCCCTCTCTCCATCCTTCATTTATTAGCCCCGGCTCGTTGCTACTGAACATCTCTTGCCCAGCCACCGGGCCTCTTCTAAAGGCAACCGGGAGGTGTGTGTGTGTGTGTGTGTGTGTGTGTGTGTGTGTGTGTGTGTGTGTGTGTGTGTGTGTGTGTGTGTGTGTGTGTGTGTGTTTTAACGTCAGGGAGGTTTGTAAGAAGGCTGAGGCCGTTGAAGTGCCCCCAGTCTCCTTCTCTAAAAAGCAAAAAAAAAAGACCCACTCGGGGTGGCAAAACCACCCAGGCCCCCTCTGCCTCCCTAACAATGGGTCGTGTCAGGGTTTCCTGTTAATCCTCTGTGATGGAGCTTGAGTGTTTTTTCGGGGTGAAGGGTTGGGGATGAGGGTGAGGTGGTGGTTGCATAGAAGCTTGTGGGGGCGGGCGGGGGGGGGGTTTGGTCGGCGTAGTTTGGGGAGCGACACAGAGATACTGAGTGGTCGAGAGTTGAGGAGGGTGAGAAGCGGAGGGGAAGACGGGCTACATGGTGGCGGACACACAGAGAGAGAGAGAGGGAGAGAGAGAGAGAGAGCCCCACGCATGCGGATTAGCGTTGCCTCCCCCGCCCTCCCTCCCCCTTTCATGTCGTCCTTTTTTTCGGGTGGTAACCCGATCCCCGGGCCCTAGCACCAGTGAGCCCAGTGGGAAAGGCCTCCTGACAGATATCCCGTCCATTCTCAGCCCAAATGTTTTTCCAAGCCCACTCCCTCCGCCTTTGATCTGGCCTCCTCCTCGACCCCGCGGGGTCACAAGCTACCATGTCGGGCCAGATAGGAGAAGGCCAAACGCTGGAGCTGCTTACTGGAAAAGGGGAGGAGAGGGGGTGGGGGGTTTGCTCCAGTCGTGTTGTTGCCCTGCAGTCTAGACCTGTCTTATTTGTCTCTTAAAAAGTGGACTTTACGCCCCAGACGGTCAGTTGGTCACATCACCCTCAGCCAGCCAGGCAGTTGAAACTCCACCTTGCACCCCTGTCCCCTAAATACCAGGCGGTGCTCAGCTGTTTTCCACTTTGTGTCTGGAGCATTGTGTTCACTGTGACGAAGCCGAGTCCTGCCGAGTTCCGGGACATTCGGGCCGGGCTGGACGTCCTCCTCCCTTGGCCCAGTGTTTCACATGGCAACAAAGAAAGCCACCCTCCCTCCCTCCCCCTCCCTCCCCAATTTTTTTTTATCTGATTTAGCCATGTCAACAGTCATTTAGCTTGTGGCATTTTGTTTGTGATTTAGAGTTATTTTTGTCTCTAGACGATCGAGAGATTCAGTTACAGTAACTTAAGTTGCCGCAATGCATTGCTCCTCCTTTTGCAAAGCTCTAGATTGCAGTGCGGCCCAGCAGAAAGCTGGGGGGCGCTCTAACTTCACTCTCTGTGTGTGTGTGTGTGTGTGTGTGTGTGTGTGTGTGTGTGTGTGTGTGTGTGTGTGTGTGTGTGTGTGTGTGTGTGTGTGTGTGTGTGTGTTCCAGCATGTCTCCTTGTCCAGACACCTTAGCGTCAGGGCAATAGTGTTCGAGCTCTGAAACGAGGGCCAGACAGACAGAAGTGGGATGAATGAATTGGGTGGCGGGGGTGATGAGAGAGAGAGAGGATGTTGCTTCAGAATAAGGGGATGATATGCCTGCAAAACAGTCACAAGCAAATCAGCTTTAAAACGGGGCCTCCCTGTTTACACACACACACACACACACACACACACACAACGTTGTGGGTTGTTTTGTCGACTTAAGTAACGGTCTGACACGGTCTGCTTCACCAGACGGGGCGTTGAGCTGGTGCAGACGGGGGTCATCTTTATTATCGCTGCGCGTCTGTCGTTTTCCGGGCGACGCCGCTCTTTTAAGACGCTGAAGTCGACACATTCGCTGCATCAAAAAAAAACATTCCACACAACTGGATGTGTATTGTCGAGGCGTGGGAGGGGAGCGGCGCAGTATCCCCCCAAAATGTCCCTGTGTGTGTGTGTGTGTGTGTGTGTGTGTGTGTGTGTGTGTAGTTGTCTACGTTTGCACAGGGATCTATTTCTGATGCGGGGGGGTAATTAACGGCACCTGATTAGTGTCCTTAGTTGGCCATTGTTTTGTTTTTGCACTGCAGTAAATCTTGTGTTTCATCGCCCGCAGGGCGGCCACGGTTGTCTCGCAATTAAGGTTTTAAGAGATCCAGCTCGCGTGCACCCTCAGGGAAGGAGGGGGGTGGAGGGGGTGGGGTATTGTGCGAGGAGAGCGCCGGTGGTCAGGTGGTCGGTGGAGGACTTGAGGTACCGGACTTCCTGAACCGAAATATGCGCGTCGTTGCGGAGCAGAAATAAAGGCTGGAGGATTGTTTTTTATTTTTTGCCGAGGTGTGGCCCCCAGACCCCCAGACCCCCAGGCCCGAAGTGCGGTTCACAACCCAAGCGTGGGGAAGAGTGCAGCGAGTGTCTAGCATGTCTCTCTCGGCCCTTAACGAGAAAGGCATGCAGCGCGCACACACACACACACACACACACACACACACACACACACACACACACCCTTCCCCTCACTGTACCGAGCCACACTGTGTCCCACCGTGCACCCCCTGCCCCCGGCTTCAAAGTGGCAAATAACAACAACAACTGAACGTGGGGGGGGGGGGAGAAGAAGATGAATGAATGTGCCCCTTCCATCCCCCCCACTCTCCTCTGCCCGCACACACCCTTCCCTCCCTGCTCCCCCCCTCTACCCTTCCTTCCATCCCCTGACGGGGCTGCCTCCCTGCAGCCCTCCTCGGCTCCCACTCCCCCCCACTCCCTGGTTTTGCAGGGCCCCGTGTTATGACTGTGGCCCGGTGTGTATTACACACATATCTGTTAGCGCCGCTCCTCCGTCGGGACGCCCATATAAAGGACTGTCATTTCCAAAAGGTCAGGAGTGAGCCATGCACACAAGTGTTGTCCCGACACTTGGTCTGAAAAAAAAAAAAAAAGAGCCGCTTGCCCGTCCGTGTCCCGTGTCCGTCTGTCTGTGCCTATGACTCCTAGAGCCAAGTGTCTCGGATGTCCTTTCCCTTTTCCTCCTCCTCCTCCTGTTTCCTTCACTAGCCCCACTGTTGCTGGGAAATCAAGATGCCCCAGCTTGTGTAAATTGGCAGCCAGGGAGGAAGGTGTGTGTGTGTGTGTGTGTGTGTGTGTGTGTGTGTGTGTGTGTGTGTGTGTGTGTGTGTGTGTGTGTGTGTGTGTGTGTGTGTGTGTGTGTGTGTGTGTGTGTGTGTGTGTGTGTGTGTGTGTGTGTGTGTGTGTGTGTGTGTGTGTGTGTGTGTGTGTGCGTGCGTGCGTGCGTGCGTGCGTGCGTGCGTGTCCAGGTCCAGCTATTTGAAATGCCAGGAGGCAAATGTGATACTGCAGTTTTTACCGGGCATTATAACCCTCATTAGCGCCATCGCTGGGCCGAGTGCAAACAGTTCAAGCGTATCAGTTGGAGTGTAACCTACCTTTCAAGAGGAAGTGTGCCGCGCCGCGGGCACGTTGAGCAAGGACACGGCTGCCCCCCACACCCCCACCCCGTTCATGTGTAGGCCTTATGGGCTGTTGGAGTTTTTCATTGGCAGTAATGACGCCGATGAGAGACGTCAATCACTGATGATCACTGGGGGAAAGAAAAAACATTTTCCCCATAGCTTTTGACATACCTCACACACTGTGTGTTCTGTCTGCTTGCTCCAGGACTCAAAACTATTTCACATATATATATTGGTTCCAATGGGAAAATTCATGTCTTGTTCGTACTTGTCAATGCATTTCTCATATTTGGTATTTTCTTTTGGAAACGAATGTGTGACAACCTGCTTAAATGTCACACACAGTTCACCGTCTTTTTACTGTCTTTCTGTGAAATGTCCTCTTGTCTCTAAACTCACCCACTAAAGCAGTTGTGTGTGTGATGTTAAGTGTGGGAATTTGGTCAGTTTGGAAAATCAAAGACCTAAATTCGCTAAATACTTTGTGATGATCCCAAAAGACGTCAAACATTGGATTCATCATTTGGGGGGGGGGGGGCTGTGTCCTCGGGAGATCGACGGTTCGATCCCTGGCTCATCTGGTCCACATGTGGTCGTGTCCTTGGGCAACACGCTGAACTCCCAAATGGCTCCCAAAGAAGGATGGGTGAAAAAAAACAAACTCAAACCTGCACCAACACGCAGCACATCGTTCTTCCAAACCAAAATAGCATCCAGCAGGAATATTTTGTCGGCCACATGCTGCACGTATCCTTTCCACGTGTTTTCGCAGCTACGTCGCCACCGCAGCGGGTGGACAAAACCGCAGCGTAGATACTGCAAGCTTGTCGTGGGGCACCTCAATTTGGGAACGTGCTGTCACGCCGCTGCCCGTTTTGTGTCCCCTCCCCCCCCGCGCGGTGCCTCGGCAGTAGCCGGGTGAGTACGGGAGTGAAACGCTAACCAGCCTGCTGTGGCACTTTCCTTCTAACCACATTTATTAGCTCTAAAAATACAAAGTGGTTTGCTTGAAAAAAAAAAAGAGCCTGCCTCCCATTCTGTCCAATTACGTCAGACTTATTATTTATTTTGCAATAGCGATGGGTTCCGACAAAGAACAGGTTTTCCTCGAAATCTTTCAACTGAACCCCTCCGCTCGCGGTGGCTCCGTTCATGCGGCGCGTCGTTCGGCTATATCCACGGATACGCCACGCGTCGGTTTGCAAATCAGCAGGCGGTGGCCTGGGGGGGTGTGTGTGTGTGTGTGTGTGTGTGTGTGTGTGTGTGTGTGTGTGGTGTGTGTGTGGTGTGTGTGTGGTGTGTGTGTGTGTGTGGTATGACTCTGTCCTCAGCACTGGTGGACCAGCAGCAGTGCTGCTTCTGTTCTCGTGTGCTTGAGCTCTGGTCCGCGGCCAGGAGGCCCAGTTATCACCCATTAAATATCCTGATGTCTTACTTTCTTCCTCAAAGCAGCCTGGCTGTGTCTCCGGTGGTAAATATATATCTATATCGATATAGATATATATATATATATATTTATCTATATAGATATATACACACGGCACTATTTCTCATTTACATAAAGCCGAGCTAATCAACTTTCACAACAACGGTGAGGTAATGTCTCGGCAGGCCTCTCGGGGGAAGTCGCAATTAAAACGCGTCCAATCCCATAAGAGGCAGCGGAGGGGGGGGGGGCACAATCGATAAAGTCCAGGGCTTTTTTTATGGGCGGCCTTTTGGCGAAGAGCCTGCAAGGTTTTTATTCTCAAAGATATTTGAATGCACAGGTGGGCTCACATGTATGAATATCTTTTATTTTAAACTCCCGGCTTTGATTGGTTTTGGGACCAGTTGACCGCGGATGTCGGCGCTCAATTTCCAGTTCTAATCACAGCCGTTGGTCCGGGTGCCTCTGAGATTCACAGAGGCGCAGTCATCACGGGCTGGTCTCGTCTGAGCCCTCTGTCTCGGCGACGGGGGAAAAGGGGGCGTGTCCCGAGGCGATCAAAGGCCTTTCGGACCTATTTTCTCTTTTCCTTTTTCTTTCCTGTGAGCCTTTTGACCGAGCGCTCCTCGTCAATCTCGTGCTGTCAAAGAGAGCCAGAGGTGGGGAGCTCCCTTCTCTCTCTCTCTCTCACACGGGTGTGGGGGTGTGTGTGGGGGGGATTGGGGGCCCCACTGTGTACACAGGGACCCCGGGGTCAGGCCCCGGATGCTCCTTTTGTGAAATCTGCACTGTACGTGGAGGGAGAGGTGGCGGCGGGAGCCGTCCCGTTTGTCTGCTCCCACAGCTTTGCTGTTTTTGCTTTTTTTGTCATGTTCATTTGGTCTAGTGATCATTCTATGAGGGAGGGGGGAGGGAATAAATAACAATCCTCTAACCCACAGGTACTCCGGTTCTTCCATCTACAACCCCCCCCGCGCGTCCTCTGAAAGATCCCACCGGCAACCGGCGTACATCTTTCCACGTCGCTTCGGGGGGGGAGTAAGAAGGAGAATGAGAATGACCTCATCAGACCAAGTTTTTACACGTGTCACCCCCCCAAACCCCCTCTCCTCTCCCCATCTGACGCGCCCGCGCGTGTGTTTCTGATCTCACCGGTCCTCCTGGAAGAGGAGAATGTTTCCTGTTTGAGCCGACCTGGCGGGTTCACCCAGGAGTCGGGGGGGTCGGGTTGCTCAGCCGACGTCTGGTTCTGCTGTTCCCCCACATCGCCATCAAACGGCAGCCCCGTTTCGGCACGGCTCTGAAAACTGACCCCGGTGGTCACTAATGTCTTGGGGTGGGTGGGGGGGCACGCACGCACGCACGCACGCACGCACGCACGCACGCACGCACGCACGCACGCACGCACGCACGCACGCGGAAGAAGCAGTCCCTCGCCGCCCTCCGGGTATAAAAGGCTTGCTCATTTGGCTTCGTTAGTCCCCAGACGAGATAGGGATTCTTGTGGTCTTGTACTAAACCTAAACCTTGAAGATTTACCAAAGATGCTTGAACGTTAGCACAGAATATTTGTTTTACACCCCCCCCCCCCACCCTCCCCCCATTTGTTTATATCTGCTTCCCCCCGCTGAGGTATAGCTTTCAACGGCGCGCCCAAGCACACCTGGAGAAACGCCGTGTATGTGCGCTCTCGAGCGTGTTTTCCTCCCCGCCGGAGTCTTTCGGTGGAACAGAGTCGCACTGTGTCGAACAGGGTCGTCCCCCACGACAGGAGCGAGTAACCAATCCTCCGGGGTTGATGGTCCTCCACCTGAAACCTGAGATCGTAGATGGGAGAGAGAGAGTGTGTGTTCCGTGTCTGCCCTGCCTTGTCCAGACTGGTTCCTGTCCTGCTAATAAAAGAGATCTCTTTTTTAGTTTGGTACACTGATCTCTCCGCACAAGTTTTTTTGTTTTTTTTAAAGATCCCATTCACGGTTCACACTGCATTTGCCCCTTAATGTCTCACAGCAGGCCCTCAGTCCCAGGCCGTGATTCATGGAGTGACAGGTCTGCCTCCGGTCGCCACAAGGGCCCAGTTAGACGGGGTCCACACACACACACACACACACACACACACACACACACACACACACACACACACACACACACACACACACACGCAGCAGACAAAAACATGTTGCACCAGATGCACAATCCTAATCCCTTCCACGTCTTTCTTTTTATTTTATTTATTTTTTTATGACATGGTTGCATTCAGAATTGTGAAAGTAAAACATCCTTGTTGTTTAATCTTTGTCATTACTCCTTCCTTTTTTCTTTTTTTTAAAACAACAATTTTCCGGTGAAATAATTTGCTCCTCTTGCATCATAAACCTGACGTGTAGCGTCGGGTTTCCTGCTTCATCGCACGAAGACGGCCGTGAGATGCAACAGTTTACTCCGAGACCAGGTTTAGCGTGCAACTCGGCTGTGGTTCCAAACTGTGCGGATCCTGACCACGGTCCCTCGTGCACCAGGTACCTTCTGTTTCCCAATGAATTCACCGTTTCTGTTTCTTTCTTTTTGTCTCAGTGTTTCCGGGCACTGTGCTGTAAAGGACCGCCGCCGCCGAGACCGGAGTATGATGTGGTGTGCATCGGCCTGACGGGGGCCGGGAAGACCAGTCTGCTCTCACGGCTCTGCAGCGAGGGCAGCGACGGCATCGGGCCGACAACAGGTATCGTGGACACAACGCCATGTCCCATCTTCTTTTTCCCAGAGTAAAAAAAAAAACATGCACTTAAATAGAAGCATGCGCTCGCCACACGTTGTCCCCCCCCCCCTTCCCTCCTCCCTCCTCCCTCCTCCCCCCCATCTTCCTTTTCCTTACATGTGTTTTTGAAAGCTTCCGAAGTGCTTTCACATTTCAAGAACACGCTGTCCTCCCCCCGCCGCCCCGTTGGATAGATAACGCTGTCCAGGTATCGCAGTCTCTCCAACACCGGGGGAGGGGGAGGGGGGGGTCGCTGTCTTTTTGACGCGTCTTCCAGGGTCCCAGCGTTCACGCCGGAAGCGCTCTGCTGTATCTCAGCGGGCCGGTACCCCGGGGCCAAGCGGGAGGCCTCTGTGTTTAAGTGTGTCCAGAGGAGAAGAGGCTTCAGGGTTAGTGCATCACTCGCTCCTGCTTTTCCACATACGCAATGCTCTCCCTCAAGGACGCCGACATTCCTCTTCCTCCCCCCTCAAACCCCCCCTCTCCTCCTCACTCGGCATCGTCCGCTTTGAGCTGTTGCAGGAGGAGTCCCGTTTTAGATTTGGTCGTTGCACACTTTAGCCCGTAGGCGCTAAAAATACAACCGCGCTACCTGTCACCCGTCGGCGCACCGAGGGAGCGGCGGACACCTGTCTGGGACTTAATGGATCAAAACATGTTGATTACTCACCGCAGCAGAGCTGATTATTTCAGCCCACTTCTCTGAAATGAGATTTATCTGTCAGAACCGTATGCGTCAGCCAACCCCGCCCTCCCCACACACACACACACACGCACACACTTCTTACTTCATGGTTTTGCGCCGTCATAATGTGCTTAGAACCCACATTTTAGCAATTAATTTGGATGTTTTATTCAAATCACAATCACGTCTCTCCTCCCGTTTTGTGAACGTTTCCAGGAAACGAATTCCCACCGAGGCAGTTTAAGAGCATAATTTGTGCAACATTAAATCTCCCTCCTCCGCCGGGTTTCTTCACCATGTCCCACCGCGCGTGCGACCGCAGAAGCGGACCACGTAATACGTCGTAGCACTTTATCTCCGTCCTCCTCCGAAAAAACTCCCAACGCAGAACAAAACACTTTTGTTTTTCTGTTTTGCTAAGCCGGGACCACACAAAGTGTTCCTCTCTTTCGCTTCCACAACACAAATATGTTGTCAGTCCTCCTGCGTGTTCACCAGCTGGTGGTTTTGAGGAAAGAAAAAAAAAAAAAAGGTACACTAGATATCCGGGGAGGGGGAGTCCGATTTCTTTGAGCTATGTTTCCTCACTAATGAAAAGCAAGCCGGCCGACAAGTCGATTCTCTTGACTCTTTAACATGTGCCGTCCACACACCAACACAATGTCTTCATGTCACTGCAGCTGCGGCTTGTCATTTGTCTCCCCTCAGGTTTCAGCATCAAGGCAGTGCCGTTTCCAAATGCCATCCTGAACGTAAAAGAACTCGGAGGTAAGAGACGCACGCCTCTCACGCTCTCACAATCTGAGATGACAAGTTCCTTCTCTTGTCCCGTAAGTCTGTGAGGGGAAGTCTATCGACCCAACCACAGACTGTATACAGGAAGTGGAAGTGGTTGTCGTGGCGTCACCCATCGGTTTGTGGTCTGTCTATTGTGAAAGATTTGAGTTCGCCGATTTGGCCGTCGCCATCTTAGCTTTTGCAACCAATTAACGGAAGTTACCAATCACAGTAGCCCCGCCCTAAATCATACTCTGCTTTATGGTCTATTTGACTCTAAATGGACCATAATTTACTGAATGAACATCATGCTGTATAGAAGAAGACTTGAAACTAGAGATTGAGACCATAAACTCATGTTTACAATGTTTACTGAGGGAATAAATCAAGTGAGAAATAGTCATTTTCTCATAGACTTCTATACAACCAGACTTCTATTCCCATCCGGAGGAGTTGCCCCCTGCTGGTCAGTAGAGAGAATGCAGGTTTAAAGACACTTCCTTATCGGCTTCACTTTTCAGAACCAGAGGTTGGTGCCGGTACTCAACCTAGACATGAGCATGTTCAACTAAAACTTAAATAAAAAAAAAACAAAGCAACATAACAACAACTTACAATGCAATAATTATTTGAAAGCAGTCGCAAGTAGAGGAGACTGAGTTGCTGTTTCTTTGCACCTCAACATGTTAGGATATAAAAGGCATTTAATTCATTTTTACACAAAGAAATCCAATTTATTTATTTCTGCAGTCATGAAACTTTCAGTACCTCTCTCGGTAAAGTAGCATCATTATACGATTTTTACACAATTTATTTCCTTAGTTTGTTACTACTATCTCGCAGTATGTGGGTGGCGTGTTTTGATCCTAAACTACACAATATAGACGTGCATCATGAAAACATGTTTTTCATTCAGATAAACAAAACTTGTTATCATCTCATCTCTGGACATTAACTGTGTACGCCAAGGACGCAAAAGCATGTTTGTTTGTTGTTGTTTTTTTTGGCTTTTTCTTCCTTTTTTTTTATTTTTTTTATTTCCAGTAGCATCACACCTTTCGGCCACAGACGTCAGACCTTGTTAGTGTGTTCTGAAGTGGCCCGCACAATCTGCGCCCTGTTATTCTTGGAAACGCACTGCACTCGAGGAAGCCGTTTAATAAGCACAGACGAGAGAGATCTCGGGGTGGACGTACGTAAACAGAGCAAATGCAGCGGGGAGGCTTCCAGTCCTTTAAAGGGAGTTGTGGAAGAGGGATTTTAAATCAGCGCTGCCCCATCTCAACCCCCCCGCCCCCCCCCCCCCCACCCTTCCCACCCTTCAAGCAGCTCAGCGACACACGAAAAAAAAAGAAGAAAAAAAAAAGATATTCTGTTGTTGTAAAACAGAATATAAGTAATAAGTATAATAAGTAATAAAATAAGTAATTTATGTTGTTTTCCGCACGCCATATAGGCACATGACAGGTGCGGTGCATGTTTTTGAAGGGTCACCCATCCCAGCCTCTTGAAAAGATGAAAAACACACTCACACACACATTAACACACACACATACACACACAAAGAGGCACCAGGGGACCACCAACGAGGGTGCTACCAAATTTGGACACAGCTCATTAGGGGGGGGGGGGGTGTTTCAAAAGATTTATTTTTTCTTCTTTTTTTTCTGGATCGGTTCAAAGCTGGTCTGGTGGGACATTATTGTGGTTGGAAAAACACTGGTCCCACAGATGACACGTTTGATTTAGATAAGTTAGTATAGGCTGCACCACAGCAAAGGATGATGAAATCTGTTCTCTTTTTCTTTCTTTTTCTCACTGTTTGCCCCCCCAATCCCTCCCCTGCTTGGACCCTTGCTCCTCTGCTCCTTTTTCTTTGTAAATACACAGAGCGCAAGACTTTCAGCGATTTATGGTGCCGTCCGTTATTGACAGGTCCGGCGGGGTGAAAACAAGCACGCGATGCCTCGACCCGGCTCCCTTTTTTATTGAGAGCACGGTATCGGATTGGGTTCCCGCCTGCGGTGAAATACTGATATGGAATATTTTGTTTAGTTTGAAGTCCTATACCCGCCTCGGAGCGTAAATGACGCAAATGCGGAGTCGGGAGAGTCGGTGCTCTTGCGTAATGTCCCGCCGGTCACAAAGAGCCCTCTTAAATCGTCTTCTGACTGAAGCAGCTGCTTTTCCGCACCGTTTGAAACTTACTCAACGCTTCCCATTTCTGTCAGATATCCTCCCCGTTTCCTCTACGGCTTTAAAACAAGCAAACATTCACCGGTCCAGCTCTGTTATTTTACACTGAATCATTGACGCAGAAAAATGATACAAGATGTGACGCACAGATTCGTGACACCCCCACCTCCCCAAAAAATAACTTGTTTTACCACAACACCTATGTGGCTTGTTCTCTTCACTCAGCCTTGACTAAACTAAGAAAATAATCTCCGTCCATACAACCGCGGCCCCGAAACGCGCATCACGTGACCTTTCCGCTACACTGGGCGCTCAAATAATATCCCGCCCATGTAGATGGTAAAATGGACTTGTACTTGTATATCGCTTTTCTCGTTCTCACCACTCGAAGCGCTTTAACACTACATGTCGTCAATCACCCGTTCACACCCAGTCCTACGCTGATGGGAGGGGCTACCATACAAGGTGCCACCTGGCCATCCGGACTAACTAACATTCACACACCGTAGACACAGCTGCGGGAGCAATTTGGGGTCAAGTGTCTCGCCCAAGGACACATCGACATGGGCTAGCGGAGCCGGGGATCGAACCATCGATGTTTTTTCTTCCCCTCCTCTTCTCTTCACCGTCGCTTCCGGATTGCGCCATTATTTGTGCTCTTTTCAATCTTCACTCGCTGACGAGCTCTCCTTGCTCATTAATTTGATCACATTATACAGCCGTCATCATCAGGCAGGACTTGTCCGTCTCGTCCTTCAGTGTGTTTACGTGCCCGTATATAACTTATAACTGAGTTATTGTCATCTGTTTCTTGGTGACAATGTAAGCGAGAAACCCAGTTACCTTAATTGGTGTAAAGGATTAAGAAAAACCCGGTTTAAACCCGTCTTGATCTTTCCTCAAGAAACTTTAGCTTTGTAACTGGGGCTTCCACATGTGTGCATATCATATGTGTGACAGTGACGTGGCAGGATGAAAGGACAAAAATAATTCCAACCGAAGCTTAGGCTGTAATAAATAAGTCTAAATAAATCGGTGTCCACAGCTGAGCGGCAGATTATTTGTAAAAAATAAATCAAATTCTGACTTTGCCAAAGGATAAAGTGTGTGGTCTCTCGCCAGAGTCTGTCTTCTGTCAGACAAGTCAATTCCCTGAAAAAACAAAACATTCACGTATCACTGATCACTTTTTAGAATACATCGTCATTGTTTTGGGAGAAATGGTCGCAGCGAAACATGGCGATCATCTCGTGTTCTCCCACAGCCACTCCTCATGATACGAGACGGGGCACAGCGAGGCGATACCTCGAGTCCCTGCCTTCTATTACTCACTTCGTTAGAAAAAAGCGATGAGGAAACAAACGGAAACCCAGATAGAACTGTGCGTTTTCATGTTTATTCAATCGGCGTGCAGCGACGGCGTGTGAATGAAGTGCATTGGCGTCTTTTCAGTCGGTCGACATTGAGAATTCTGCATCTGGCGATCTTAAAGTCTGGCAGGCGTTTGCTACCCAGCTGGTGCCAACGTACGGGGATTAGGTGGGAAGGGCACCTCCGGGGACACGGGGAGGAATCTATTGTGTGTGTGTGTGTGTGTGTGTGTGTGTGTGTGTGTGTGTGTGTGTGTGTGTGTGTGTGTGTGTGTGTGTGTGTGCGCGCGCACACGTCTGGACAGTGACATGACGTCAAGTCTAGACGGGCCGTTTCACAGTGTGCAGACAGCTGATGAAGAAGTGGTGCTCATAATCGCCACTCGTTGCTGTTGAGGCTTTTGTCCATTTTGGAGTCAAGCGGTAGATATTTGCACACGCGATGTCCTTCTTTCATCGGTGTTGGTCACCAGGCTTTCCAATGTGGCTCTATATATTCCAGTATTTAGGAATTCAGAGAATTTATAGTGAAAGCCTTGTTTTAAATAGCTGATTTAAAGCTTATGTGCTTTAATTTGTGGATGAGCGCGCGTGTGTGTATCACAGACGTAGTCATGGTGACGTCACCCATTGGTTTCTGGACTGCCATTTTGAAGCCTTGGGTTTTTGGCCAAACGAACGATGGCTATGACGTTTTGTATTTTATATTTTTATGAACTGAAAACTCCCTGTGAAAGAGTTAAAGTTCTTAGACAAAAACACGGACATCACCCAGAGCAGACAACGCCATCGTAGCGATGCCCTAAAGCATGACCTGCTTTATCGTCAATTTTTATTTAACTTTTTACTCTAAACGGGGGCGGCGGAGGTGATAAAGTTAGTGAGAAGTAGGATAGTTTTCTCATAGACTTCTATACAACCTGACTTATTTTTGCAACCAGAGGAGTCGCCCCCTGATGGCCATCAGAGAGAATGCAAGTTTAAGGCACTTCCGCATTGCCTTCCCTTCTCAGAACCGGAGGTTGCCACCTGGAGAGATTTTTGTGTAAATTTGAACGTATGTGGAGCCCATGTTATCATCCACTGTTAGTCCACCACGTGCACTTACGGAGAACATGAGCAAAGACAGACCCCAATGTGGTTCCTATTACTATCAAATAGGACCACAGTGTGTGTGTTACTTTGCCCAACAGGGAGGCTTTTCCTTTGCTTTGGAAAATATTTGACCAAAAAGGGAAAATAATTTTGTTAGATGGTCACTTGGGTTTAAAGCCGTGTTTTGGAGTTCCGAGGACAAGACGCGTTACTGATCTCCATTTGAGGACTCATTCACGAACATTACATATTTGATATTTGGTTCGTTGTTGATGGTGGGTGAAATGCACATTATAGTTACTATAATAGACGGCACATAAATATCTTGAAAGTGCATTTGAAGTCAAAATTTCAAATGCGTTCAAGAACTTCAAGTATTCTATCTTAATGACAATAAGGACATAATCATATGCACTTGATATTGTTATCCGGGCACAGCGGCCTACATGTGGGTTGGAATATGAAACAGAAAGGCCGTGATGATCAGCCCCAGTGGCTAACTAGATGGAACATACTCAACTTATGGATCTCCAACATTAAGAGGTGCCACAATGAGAGGGATTCAGACTCGGCCTCACGCAGGAAGTGTTTACTTTAAAAAAAAAAAAAAAAAACTCACTGCTGAGGCTGCAGGTTGATGTCTGTATCAACAGCTGAAGTGTTTCCCACCTCGCTCCAGCTCCAGTCCGTTCCTCATTGAAGTAAGCAAACTTTTATGTCTAGAGGCCTCCCTCACCAGTCCCAGTGCTCTGTATTGTAGCTGTTTTGTTCCCCAAAAAAAAGAAAAAAGAAAACTGTCTGTTTTTCGTTAGGGAGACTTCAAAGCGGGTTGCTCTCAGTGTTTCAACTTTCCAAAAAGAAAAAAAAAAAGACCTGATTATTAACATGTTTGCGTTTTGTTCAAGGTAAATGGCTGGCAAAAAAAGCATGAAGGATGGGAGGCAGGAATGCATGAGAAAGCTGTTCGAGCGGACTGAGAGTCTGAAACCGTACCTGCATCGGTACCCAACAACAAACGAACAGGCCTCCACAGTAGCCTAATTCAGACCAAATGGAAATACGGGGTAGAAGGTTTCAACTGTATACCATCACAAGCTGTTTGAGTTTGCAGAGATGACTTCAGAAACACCAGTCGTTAATCACAATTGTAAAGAAAACCTGAATCCAGAAGATCTGCTTTTTATTATATTTTTTTTTGCGTGCGTAATTGCTTGCTCATGTTTTACTGGCAGTTGCCTCAAAACATTTTGTTTATTCATTCATAGTTTCATTTTGGTAAAAGGAAAAACAACACAAAGCAACCTGATCACTGACATAATTGCCACTTGTGTTTGTGTAACCAGAAGACGTCTGCTTTTCCCATTCGCTCCTCTTCCTGCATTAGTGGCATCAGGACTTTCAAATGTTTACTATTCTCTGGATTTTCACAGCATGTTTTGAGCTTCACTCTTTTGTCCCTGCACCCTGTACGGTATCCCTCAACAAAATTGGACTTTGGCTAAATAGAGCGAATGAAATGCATGGATTTGCATATAAACAGATAATTCTGGACTGCTCGTGTCCGATGATAGTGTGGTACATAAAGGCACAGTGTGTACTACTCTGCTTGCTTTTCAGCATTTTTGCAAAGACTTAAAACTACTACAGTTGCAACAATTATTTCATTTTCTAATAAATAAAATCTTTTTTTATTGACTTATTGTTTTGTCTATAAAATGTCAGAAGTAGTTCAAAATAATTGCTACAATTTCCAAGATGACGTCTTAAAATAGCTTTTTTGGGGGGCCGAGCAACAGTCCAAGACCCACAAATTATCTGTTTACTGTCGTATAAGAAAAAGGGGGAAAAATGAACAATTCACTCGGAACAATTAATTGATAATAAAGTAGTTGCTGATTTTATATTTTTGACTTGTTAGAGCAATAACTATTGCACCTGTGCACGATGAGGATGAGTGACCGGAGCTATATGTATTTGGAATGACCACATCCCCTCTCTCGCTCTCTCTCTGCTGGGCTGTCATGATGTCAATGATGGTAATGCAGGCAGAACTTTGAGATTATGTCGTTTCATGTTTTGATTATGTCGTTTCATGTTCTTGCGGCAGGCACTCCGGGTGGGGACGCAGTGCCTGCCGCAAGCGAAGGAGTTCAAGTATCTCGGGGTCTTGTTCACGAGTGAGGGTAAGATGGAGCGGGAGATCGACCGGCGGATCGGTGCGGCTGCAGCAGTAACAGGCGCTGCATCGGACCGTCTTGGTGAAGAGGGAGCTGAGCCGGAAGGCAAAGCTCTCAATTTACTGGGCGGTCTACGTTCCGACCCTCACCTATGGTCACGAACTCTGGGTCGTGACCGAAAGAACGAGGTCTCGGATACAAGCGGCCGAAATGAGTTTTCTCCGTAGGGTGGCCGGGCTCAGCCTTAGAGATAGGGTAAGGAGCTCGGACATCCGGAGGGAACTTGGAGTTGAGGCGCTACTCCTTCATATCGAAAAGAGTCAGCTGAGGTGGTTCGGGCATCTGATTAGGATGCCTCCTGGACGCCTCCCGTTAGAGGTTTTCCAGGCACGCCCAACTGGTAGGAGGCCCCGGGGAAGACCCAGGACACGCTGGAGGGATTATATCTCCCAGCTGGCCTGGGAACGCCTCGGTAACCCCCAGAACGAGCTGGAACGTGTTGCGGGTGAGAGGGAAGCCTGGGTCGGCCTGCTAGGCCTGCTGCCACCGCGACCCGACCCCGGATAAGCGGAGGAAAATGGATGGATGGATGGACTTGTTCGATTAATCAGCTAATCGTATTAGCCCGTTAACAACTACAACTTAGGGTTTGACTGGCCTGGAGCAGTTGGCCGCGCATATTCATCAAATGTCTATGAAGCGTAGCACATCCATAGTCATAAAGTTTTATTCCCCCCAAATTTCACACAATATCCACATGTTAAACATTCATATGTTGCGGCACAATGAATAAGCAGTCACACTCCGGTCGTCTTCATTTCCCAGATAGGGTTGCAAAAGGTCTTGCTTGGTGTTGAGTGAGGGAGCGAGGGAGCGAGGGAGGAGGAGAAGAGTGGAGTGGTTTCCTCAGATCACTATTCTGTCCATTTGACACAGTTACTGTCTGACGCCACAGATCATTGAGTTGTTGTTTTCTTCCCGCGGTGTAATATCGTAAAGTTTTTTGGAATCATAGCATTCAATAATGTTTTCTTATGTAGGAAGCATTAAAACATGTCAACAGCTACTAGGGATGCAACGGATCATAAAATTCGCGGTTTGGATCGGAGTCACGGATCGGATCAGCACAAAAGAAAAAATTTAACTTTGAGTTCCCAGATTAAGTTTTTTTCCGAGTTGGTGATCATTGATGATCCATATTGGCAGATATAGATCCCTTTTGTTGTTTGTTTTGTTATAGCAGCTGGTCTACGAGGGTCCAGACTATACTTTGTTTTGCGAATTTCAACCGCTCAGAAGTCTGTAAACCGTCAAAAAGTGGCATCCTTTTACTTTATCGTCATCTATAAGGTTTTTTTAATTCATAAAAACACACAATTTAATTGATAAGGCAATAAAAGATCGTATTTTATTGATTAAAACAGATCTTGTCATTTGTAGTTTAATGCTGTTTTGTAAGCTGTTTAGTGTAAACGGGTCATTCTTAACCTCTAATATCTATTCATATCGCAGTGAACACATCCCCTTCAAATAACTGTTTATTCAAGTTTCTCACCAAAACTACATTTATAGGTTACATGTGAACACGTCACGATAACAATTTACCTAAACAACAGAGCCTGAACGCATCATCGTGTAACTGAACGGAACCTTCGTTGGTTGGCCGTTAGCGGTGATGCTAACGTTACTCAGTTCTCCTGCTGTCGATTTCAACACAGACTGGTTGTTCACAGTGTAACATTATCAGAGATCGGCAAAGAGAAAGCATGAATGCCCCGATCGCATATATTTACAGAATTTTTAGATCAGTAATCTTTACTTTATGCCGTGAGGGTTAAACTGTGTAATTAATCTGCGGGTCACGTGCATGCCGAACCGTGAGGGGCGGAGCCGTACGCATCACGGATCGCAATGGTCCCTTACACGACTAACGGCCACGAAATAGACGGTCTGCAACGTTCAAGTCGTGCTAAAACACATTGTTCCACTAGTGCACCGCGAGTGTCTAGACGTGTAGATATCTAGTTAATAGAGAAGTTTAATAGGATAACCAATTAACAGTCTTGCCCAAACACTGGTGGTAAACATTACGTTTTAAGGCGTATTCCCTCAAATTCCCTCAAAAAAATAAGAGGAAATACCCCATAGCTGAACTCAAACAGGGATTAAATCCAGCGTGGAACAGCAACAGATTCTGAATTCTTTGGCCAAGGGTAGCCTCAGTAGACGGTTATGTAATGCGGCCACAATAAGCTGTGAGCCACAAGAGCCCGTGATTTACAGGCTAAGGGCCGTTGTTAGTTTTTATAAAACGGTTACTACATATACCAGCCAAATGTTTCATAAGATGCACACAGGGCAATAAAAAGTAATAAATCAGTAATAAAAATGTAGTGATGTCTTCCGCCGAGCAATGTAGTTCTTCAGCGACACACAGCGGTTGCCAAGAAACACACGGACGCAGTGGAAGGAATGCTTAAATGTTGAGGGGCGGGGGGAGGGAGGTATTTTTCACATTTATCTGGCTATCGCCGTTAATCGTGCATTTGCTGAAGTATTGTTCCGCGCCCTTCTACGCTGGTACCGGGTTGTTTTCGTCTCTGGACGGGTGCGTTTTAATCGAACTCCTTCCATCGCTATAGTTTGTACGGCGTTTAAGATTTCAGTGGCGCAAGTTCACAACGACACCCCCGTCAGTCTCGCCCCTCGAGGCCGACATCCGAAAGTTTTAGTACAGTGGCGACATCGAGCCAATAACTTTAACCCTCTTTAGTATAACTAACATTAGGAGAACATAAAAAAAGAATAGTCGTCATGATGTCACAGTTACGTGATAACCACAACCATTGGTGCTCCCGATGCTGTTTTTGTCAGTGTAGCTCGGTTGTATCGCTGGCAGTTGACAACACAACTAGAGAAAGGTGAAGATAACAGGCTACAAACAAATACATTGTTAACTTACCATAGCTAGCTGGTGGGAGTTAACCGCTTTGACTGCAGCACTGACAGGTATTTCTCCCTGGCCGCCCAAACCTACCTCCCCATACGCTCCATCTTGGTTTCTTTCGCCGGTATCTCTGTGTTGTTTTTGGTGCTTCCGTTGAATGACAGCGTAGCGTTCTCTTGACCGTTCTCTCCCAGGCAGATGATTAGGTGTGAAAACGCAGTTTAACATCTGTTAAACGGCCCCGACTTCTTTTCTTGAGTTTTCCAGCTCTTCGATTTCACTCTCATAATTTCACCCCGTCTCCTTTCTTTTTCTTTTTCTTTTTTTTTATCTTCCTCCTATATCCTGTCCATCTCTCCAAACTACTTACCCATGCTTAGCCCACCCAGTAATTTCAAATTGCAACAAAATCTGACATCTAACAGGCTCTCATAATCAAGGACCAGAACTATCGGTGTTACAAGATATGTTTTATGATATTTTTCCCCGACTGGCAATAGTTGCTCTCTTGCCCTCTCTGCCACTACCCATTTAAACCTCAACGCATTGAGTCCAGGAAAAGGGAAAAGGATGTTGACGGCTATTGTGGGAAATGGAAGTCCTATCGTATACATCATTATAAAATCTTGGAAGTGTTCAGTTGTGGATTCTTCCTTTTCAGGTGCATCCAACCGAACAACTCGGGAAAATTGGACCGTACTGTGTGATACCTTTTTTCATTTTTTTAATGAGTTGACTACAAGGAGATCATTCATATTTCCCTGATTATGTGCGCGCGTAATTCCCCGAAGCTTAGTTCACGATCCAGTTGGGTAATTGATTTAGCTAGAGCCATTCGTTATTTAATTCATGCCGCCAAAAGCCCATGTCGTGAATGAATGAGGCTTCCAACTGATGAGTCTGTACTTGACAGCGTCAGTAAGAGACACGACATTCACTGCCATTCTATTTTTTCTTTTTCTTTTTACCTCTCGTGCTGCACCTTTAGGATAATTACATCTCAGTGAAATATGAAAATATGAAACATTTACCTTTTTTTTTAATAGTTAATATAATTACAAGCCATACATGGAGGATAAACAAAGGTGTTAAGTGGCGGGGAAGTAGAAAGGAAGGGCGAAAAGGGAGCAGAGGAATGAGGTGCTACTCGCGGTGCACCTATTTGATTAATGATATGTAGCCGGGCTGCCAGCATCCCCCAAGAGCCATGACGTCATGTTTGGAAGTCCTCCCGTCAGGCCAATAGGTGGCAGAAGCCGCCAGCGACAGCCAACGAGACGTGACGGACATTCCACCGTTTCCAGGCAAAGATGAGAGAAACTTCCTAGTCAATCTCTCAAGTGCCACTTTGTCTGATAGCTTTCCACTCCAGCGAGAGGTGTGAGTAGAATGAGTGGGGGAGGAAAGAAAGACGGGAGGGAGGGAGGTAAATGTCACCGAGAGCACTTCGTGATGCTTCAAACATTTGCCAGCCTCGCAGTTCGTCACTTGCTTGGCAGTTACCGTACCGTGAGCGACAATAACAAAACAACAGTTCACGAGACGGCAAAAAGCAGCAACCTCACCAGACGGAGGAGGATCACTTCAACCACGGAAAGTAGGACCTAGTAAAAAAATCAAATGCAAGCATTTGCACATGCAATGGTACAGGACCCTTTGTAGTTTTGTTTTTAATGCGCTGCTGACAAGTTGTGTGAGCGTGCAGAACAAACATTTTGAGCGATTTAATGTGAAAAACATGTTCTGAAAAGGACTGCAATCAACCGAGTTGATGAAGTGTTATCGTATAGTATAAGACTAGTGGACAAAGAAGTGATTTTACATCTGAAACTGCAATAAGCCAATACTGTGGTGTATTTGAGAGGCCTCACTAATAAGGCAAATGTCCGCACTGTTTCTGAATATGCAAATCAAATCAAAACCAGATTCCATGTTCAGGTCCAACACTTCGCACTTTTACATCCATCTTTTGAGTAAATATCTTTGTGGGTTTTTTTGGCTTGAATATTTGTTGTTTCCTCATTAAAGTAGACCGGCAGCTGTGCTCAACTTGTGGTCAGTCGGTCACAATGGATTCCAGTTGTCACAAGAGGAGCGAGATGTCCTGAGGAGCATGAGTAACACGGAGGATGTGACTCGCGTATCATGGTTTTGCGGTGTCGAGTGAGTGTGTCGGCATCAATTAAGAGAGGGCGACAGCAGAAGCTGTCATCTGGCAGTCATTCCTAACCTTATGAAGGACCGTTCTCTTTTTTTCATGGACTCAATAGTAACATAATGAGAGCTTTGTAAAGTAAGACTGGTTGGGAAATGTCGAGACGAGATATTAAACCATACTTTGTTACAGCTCCAGTACATAACTAATTTCCTTTTTCTTTTTTTTTAAGTTTGGGATTGAACAAATAGTATCCACTGTGAGAGTGTTTGTTTTCTTTGACAGGGTCATGGCTATTAAAGATTATTGCCCTGGAATTAGCCTGTTAGGAAAAGTCCTAAGCGGTGAACTGACCCCACTAAGCTCTTCTAATCGCATGGCCATGTTTTCCTTCAGGTGAGAAATGGTTTTGTGTTTGGGGTTAGCATCTACCAATCCTACGAAGCAGGTGGGATGTGGCCAGATCCAGAAGAATCATCGCCTGCACTGAAAGGAGGTGGTAGCAAACTGGACTGACTCATTTTGTGAGCGCGTAGGTCTCCTCCACAGTTTACTTCCACTAACAAATGAAGTTATTGTGAACTAAACCATTGTCTGAGCAGATGTTCTCGCTCCAAAAAGGAACCATATGACGTTCACAGTGAACTCACGCTGTCAGTGTGGTTTTGAAAATCAGCCCAGGCTCCCTTCAAATAATCAAATGAGCGTGTGTATTCACTTTCAGGAGTTTGGAGATCCAGTCCTCTGTGTCTTGAGAATGACTCGAGAAATTTCACAAAGTTCACACCGCAAATCTTCGTGGTTTTGGTTTCACCCAAGACAAGAGTAGCAAATACTTTTACATAAAAAGTCAATACAACGACGTGAATAGACACCAATCTGGGACGATGCAACTGAAGTGAGGCGGATATGCGAAATTCACATAATTTGCGTGTTTGCTGCCGTATTCGTGCCCAGTTGACATTTTCTGTATCGATGAAGCAGATGCAATGTTAGCGTAGCCTAGCAACGATCGATTCCAAACTCCATTCCAAAAACTAGCATTTTTAAAGTTGTTTGCTTGTCTCCGTGTCTTACAGACGTAGCAAAGCATGAATTAGGACTTTTTACAAATCTGCATCATTATGCAGTTATATCGTCATTATTTAGCAACACGAAGCGAATATTTGCTTGGCATTTGGTGGGAACACAGCATTATAATTATATTTGTCAATTGTGTTCTTTTAGGCAGTGTCTTGATGCGCTTTGTTCTACTTATTATATAATGTTCCAGAATGGGTTTCTGTTTCGATACTTTCTAATGTTTAATGCTTTATTCTCAGATTGATTGCCAACAATACCAATTATGTATTTAATGGAAATGTTTTTTGTGTTGGAGAAAGTCTATTTTGTATAATTTGTCATGAGGAGGTTTTCACATGACAACGGTAACGTCATTTATGACTATGACTACAGTGACATGTTTAATGGAATCATATTCATCTACAGGAGCGGACAACATCAAGAAGTATTGGAGTCGTTACTACCAGGGCTCACAGGGTGTAGTCTTCGTACTGGACAGTGCCTCGTCGGATGAGGACCTCGAGGCGGCCCGCAACGAGCTCCACTCGGCCCTGCAGCACCCGCAGCTCTGCACACTGCCTTTCCTCATCCTTGCCAACCACCAGGACAAGCCTGCAGCACGAACGCCAAACCAGGTAACCTACTTTAGCCAGTTTACAGTGCTAATGCTAATTAAGTCCATGCTGTGCAACTCTAACCGCAATTAACTTTAATACTTTCACAAATAGGCACTGCAGTTTTTGCCTCTATAAAAAAAGCAGTTTTGCATTCATTAATGTTGTACATTGACACCCACCCACCATGCATATACACATGGATGGCTTGTTTCATTAGCACTCTGAAATAAAATACAACGGGTCTGCTATGATTGTTAAAGAGCCAAACGGGGTGGTTTCAGAGCTGAGCTCTAACTATAGTGTGCTTTATAATGGCTTTTATAATTTTCTCAGTCCCATAATTTCATAACAGACTTCACTACTATCTAGTAGTAGTAGTAGTAGTAGTAGTAGTAGTAGTAGTAGTAGTAGTAGTGGTTGTGAGTGAACCTGGGAGCAATGTTGTTGGAGACAACTCTCCAGGTCGGGTCTCTTAAGGCAAATTGGTCTCCGGTGGGGGGCCAAACAAAAAATGATCAAAAGATCTCTCTAAATTGGTGTTTTGGGAAAAGAGAAACCTCATCTGGAATAGGGAATCCATGGCCTCTTCCTGCAGCCAGGCCTGGAAAAGGAGTTTACAGGTAAGTCCCTTGTGGCTGGCCTGTACCCTTTGGTCCTGTCAAGTCTCTGCATCAACAAGTTACATGGGGCTAATGCCATGTGGGTTTCCCCATTCAAATGTTAGGTGTAGGAGACTAGTGCGTTGCCAAGGTGGACTTCACGGCCTGTTGACCCATGGCTATTAAAAGTGGCTTTGAGATGTGAAATATCGCCTCTCTTTGAGGTTGAAGGAGCCGGAGCAAGTACGCCATCACTTTAGTAAAAGCCGATAAAACCAAATGTACCGTGAGTGAGAACTGGGAATGTCTGGCTGAATTTCCTTTCTATAAAGTCTCCAACTCCCCCCCCCCCCTTGCAAGACTTATTTTCACATCTTGTTGGAAGTTGATGATACCCAAGAGTTGTGGCCTGAAGGTCTCGGGTGCCTGTCTTGGCCTGATTACCTGCTAGTAGAACCCACTGTTGAGGGAAGTTGTCAGGCTGAAAAGGGAAGCTTTCAAGTTTATGAATGACAAGAATGTGGAATCCAGAGGGATTGCAGCTTCTGTTATTGGAGAAGCAAAAACTTGGAAGGAGTGTGGGGAATTCATGAAGACAGACTTTTGGTTTGCCTCAACACGGTTCTGCCAAGCCGTCCGAGGAGAACGGGCTTCTCAGCAGGGGAGTAGGACTGCGGACCTCGACTGGGGGGGATGTTTCTGGACGGTGTGGAGGAACACTTGAGCAACTTCTGAACTCGAGAGACCTGCCCTCTGTGGAGGAGGCAAAGTTGTAAGACTTGCAAGTTTTCTTCTTTTTTTTGCAGACAGTTACAGATAATCAGAAAGCTCTCCAGGACAATGGTCCAGGCATGTGAGAATCAAAAGGCTCTTAGTGTTGTTGGACTGTGTTGGTTGATGCGCCTCTTCGGTGTTGCAACATAGTGTGCTCAAGTTATTGGGGTGTCGCACAATCCCAGAACCTATCGGTTACCAGCCTTAAGACGATAAGCCTCTGGGGGTTCGCTCCTGGTGTAGCCAGTAGATGTCCGGGCCAAGATTTCCTTTTTAGTGCGCTGCTCTTAAGACACAAGAGCTGAGAGATGACTTGTGCAACCAGATTCTTTCACAAGTCGTCTGTTTACAAGCAAATGAAAACCTAAATAATTGTCGGACAATAGCCGGTGGATTCCGAGATTGCATTTCTGGCAACGCGTTTTGGCCTCTTTTGATCGTTTACCTGCATGCAACCAAAGCCTGCTTGAATGTAATTGGTCAATATTACACAAACTGCAAAACAGAAATCAGAACGCTTTAGATACCGAACTCGTGTCCCGTTGCCAACAGATTTAGCTTTTGAATGCAGAATCTTTTCGGAGAGATTAGGTGTCACACTGCTCATCCTCCTACTGAAATCTAAGGACAAGGTACTAGAAAGGAGTCTTCAACCAACTGAACTGTGGATACGGGATGATTCATGTAAGAATAAAGGATACTGGGGTAGTGACTAAAAGAATGAGTTGATGGATACAAATGCATTTCTCTGGCAGGGCGGCTTAAACATGCAGAATGAGCTTTGATATAACCGCCGCTCCTTCCAATTGAAAGGAGCAAGTTAAGTTGGTTTAGAGATCTTAATTCCTTTCTGACACATCCAGCTTAGAGGAGACCCCAGGAAAAACCAACGCTGGAGGACTTTTGTATGGAAACGCCTCAGGATCTGGATGAAATAAGGGACCCGGTTACAATGATTTGGATCTGGCTGTCTCCAAAATGTAATAATTTGTTTTTATTGTCATCGTTTGTCTTTGTAGGACTCTATTCAACATTCATTAGAAAACACGCAGCGCATGTGCTTCCAAGATGTTTTCTTTTTATCGTTGCCGGTAAATGGTCCATGAAACAGCCTTCGAGCTCTGGAACATAGATTCTCTCCCCCCGCTCCCCATTTATTTTTTTTGTTAGTTTTTTCCTCTCATTGAAGTTTTAGATTCTCTTGTTTGGCAGGTCAACTCCTGTCATTTAATCTTCAAAACTAAAGACATATCAAGCATGGCTCTAATTTCAGTCAGACTCCAGATTATTTTAAGAAACACATGAGCTCCGAGTAAAATTTTCTGTCCATATTTTTATATTAATCCCCTCTGTATGTTGACTGAGTAGGAAGCAATGCAAGGCAGCTGGCCAGAACTTGCCAACGCAGAACCCCTTGATCACACATCGTTTGTTCCAGTCTTTTTTTCTTTTCTTTTTTTTTTCTTCCTCTCCTTTGTCTGAAATAGTAGTTTTGCCACTCCACCAACAGACAGGATGTAATAGTTAGAATATAGTAGAAATGTCACGTAGTAGTCATGAAGTAGTAGGACATGTCGCCACCTCCCCTCAGGACAGAATTAATCACCGCTTGTGGAGGCAGGAATGAAATAACTAGGGTAGTCTGTCCCACCTCTCTCTCTCCCTCTCTCTCTCTCTCTCTCTCTCCCTCTCTCTCGCCTCCTCTTTGCTAGCCTCGCTCTACCACTCTACCTCCCTCACTGAAGGAGCCTCTTGGAGTAGGATGTTATGGATAGCATTCCCTCTGCGATGCTCGCTCATGTTTCAAAAACCTGGAACCTCACTTTCCTGCGCACGCACACGCGCGCACACACACACACACACACACAAATATATATACACACACATGCATCATCTGCAGAGGCCTATTTAATGTTTCTGAAGGATAACAAAGATGGATGCCTGCAGAGAGGACCATCTGTGTTTCCTAGCCGAGACCACCGGTGTTGCTGCTCCTCGGTGATGGGAAGCCCGCGGCGGGAAAAGGCTGGAGAGACGAGTCCCGCACCCGAACTCGGTGCATTCGAGGCAAACCCACGGCTACGCTCGAGTCAGTTTAACTTGGTTTAAACTAATCAGTGTGGGCTGGTTGCGATCAAGCACAAGCGGTCGCAGTCACAGAACCCCGCTCATCTCATTGACGTTTTAAATGGCAGCTGCTTGCTTCAAGCCCGACACAACCGGTCTGGTTGTTGGCGCTCATAACGCTGCCGATCAATCCGGTCCGTGAGCGGCTCTCACTCGCCACAGGTCCTAGCGTGATGTGTCCTCTGCCACATTTGACCCGCCATTGCATCAGTCTCTGGAGGCATCGACTCGTCTGAACTGTTTGCAAACACCGATGACACGTGAGGCCCGGCTCGTGGCGCCTGGAGGCCTTTTTTTTTTTTTTTTTAATCTCGCAGCGCGTCGGGACGGTCATTCCGGTTCGTAATGATTGACTTACATAAACAGAGTTGATCGGGGCGGCAGAGGAAGCCGAGATTAGCGCCGCGGCACTGGACGTCACACTGGGAATGTGGACGCTCGTGTATCGCCCGCGTTGCTATTTTTGCATTTGTCTGCAGCGTCGCACTCTCTCTCCCATTGAAAGAAATCCATACATGATGATTGTATTTATTTATTTTCCTATTATAATACAGCTAATTTATATTTTCTCACCAAAGAAGGGGGTAACATCTACAATCAAACCTCCTATGTAGTCTTCTTTTGTGACATTGGAGTGATTGGAGGCTTTGAAATGATTTCCGTGTTGACAGACATCCTGAATTCATTAATTTACCTCCACGGACGGTCCGATGGCGCACTGTTACCGAGTCTCTTGGTCGGCTTGCGATACTCTGACTTGGCATGGTTTTCTGAGTGTTTGTATATCCTTTGTAATCCATTTGTGTGTGTGCGTGTGTGTGTGTGTTTGAAATTACGCGGCTATTAAGGAGTGTTGCCATGCTGGCGTGTGCATATTATCGTCTGACTCATGGCTGTGTCATTGACGGAGCTTAGTGTCCAGTGACTCACGAGCGATGTCTGCGAAGACCAAACAAAAATGTTTGAGACCAACTCCAAAAGAATTCCCAGACTCCGCCTCTTCTCCCAAACCTTGCTTCTGTCACTGTCCTGTAAGCCATCGCCTTGATAACCCTCGCTGGCTTCTGATTAATGGCTCCAGGTAATATCGGGTTTTGCACCGTTTAAAATAAGATAAAAAACCGGGAGTGGAAACAGTCGGCTCACTGGGGAGTGCAACAGGGCAAAGCCTCCACATGTCAAGCAAACATTTGCTCAACATCCGCAGGGGTCTCGTGCAGGAGTTTATTTTCAGTTCTCCCTGTGTTCCCCAGCGGTCGCTTTCAGTCCACTTACAGAGGAGCTTTCAGCTCTGTTGCAAGACTTTGCATCTTGCAAACGTATATTGGGAACGAAGACCAGCCATACGGATGCAAAATAAAAAAGAAAGAAAGAAAACGGGGATCGTCCCTTAAAGATCAAACAACTGACTTAATAACTACTTATTCGTGCAAAGTGGTGCTTAAAGGCACATGAGGAGGCTCTGTGTTGATGGTATGTATATCCAAATTTCTGTGCCAGTAGCAGTTTTTTTTCCCTTCCAAAAACAGGGAGAACATGAACATTTCCAAGCTTTCTTTTTTTTTGTCACACTGTAATCTCCTACAGAATCCACCAAATGGCAGCAACCCCGGCTTTATTCTATCAATGTGCTACAGTGTGTGTGTGTGTGTGTGTGTGTGTGTGTGTGTGTGTGTGTGTGTGTGTGTGTGTGTGTGTGTGTGTGTGTGTGTGTGTGTGTGTGTGTGTTTTCAGGGCATTTTGACTTTGTAGCAACATTAACGGCCTCCACCTCCTGCAAGAAGCCGCCACTCGTCTCGTCACTAAAATGGATGTTTGCCTCCGCGTCGTGGATTCAGACCGGCCGGTGATTCTAATTCGCAAAACCAAATCGAGATGCTCTTCGCTGGTCCCGGTCGCCCGCTCAGGCCCCGAACTTGTGTGCGGTTTGTCTCCAGGAAGTTTGGGAATATTTATGTCTTCGCATTACTTATTGATGACGGTTGTCAAAAATGCTCTACCGTGGAGCCCGGTTGCTTAATATTAAATGAAAGTTTCGCTAAAAGTACCAAGGTACATGTCAGAAACAGGTGGCGAACCACTCTTAGCCCCCGTGGTCCGGTGTAAGTGCAGCGCGTCTCCTCGGCCGGGGATAAAAGCACAATTAAATATATGCCACTTCCTATTACCTCAAATTTTATTTTTTATTTTTTTATCGTCCTTCCTTTCGGCTTGTTGGAAGCATCGCGGCGAGACCTCTGAGTGAACCCGAGAAAGTGTCGGGATTATGCATGGCGTGTCCAGCTGCAGCCACACACACACACACACACACACACACACACACACACACACACACACACACACACACACACACACACACGTGCACACACACTAATACTCGTTTATTTAGGTTATCTGGAGGACGCGTGCCTGTGCTGTGAGTTACCTCTCCGATGAGTTCGTTGCACAGCTGACGGTTGAAGGCTGTTTATTTACGGTGTATTTCCGCATTTTAAAACAAATGAAAACGGAGCATAGGAGTTGTTTTTTTTTTAAGTCCGAGGAAATTAGCGTGACAGGGCGGATGTCGTCTGCTCCTCGGACATCTCCAGCCCGTCCCGGCTGCCATGGCCTCGTCCGTCTCCCGCGGGACCCTGAATAATCTCACGCGCACATGTATCCTTTAAAGGTCTCTTATAAGACGCCATATATATACACCCAGTATGTTATGTATCTGTTCATTATTTATTAGAATATCCATTAGCTTTTTACTAAGTAAACAAGTCCTACCAAGGGTCAGTGCACATTGACTTGAGATGTTTTGGGCCAGTGGGAGCTACTTCACTAGAACTTTTGCTCCGCCGAGGCTCTACACTCATTAGGTCATCAGCAGGTTAGGACGGCAACACTGTACAAGTACTGTACGTGTGGGTGGGAGTGTGGGGGGGGTCATCACCGTCGTCTTGAGCCCCGTTAAATAGTCAGTCGGAGCGGTAGATAATCATTCTAGCAGTATCCTGTTGCGAAGTGGAAAACAATTCTCTTTTTTTTTTAATATTCTACAGATATAAAGGTCAAGTCATCTGAACGTAAAAAAAAGAAAAGATTAAATAACGCGATCTCGGATTTTCTCTCTAAATGTTGTAACGAGGTTTAAGATTACTGTAATCCGTAACTCTGAAAGAAACAAAAAGAACCCCTTTTCAGCCGGAGTCGTAACCTTTGATCCACCATAACGATTTGCTCCGGAAAAGCTCAGCCTGGTTACATCCACGGTAATCCCCCTTTGAATCGTTTAAACGATTTAAGCTCGTCTAAATGTTTATTGGACAGGGTCAGTCTAAATTAAAACAAGAAGTCACGCGTGAGGGTTTTCTGTGTATACACACGGGTGGATGGAATGCTGCTGGTCTTACCGCAGAGCAGAACCGCACTGGCATTTCAAATCCAGAAGTCAAAAGGTAAAATACGGTGATGCATACCGTAAGAATGGAATATATATACACGTAGTTATTTAGATCAGCCACAAATATATTCACCTCAACTTGTTTTTTATTTTATTTAAGTCAAATGTGAGCCTTCAAGCCTTCAAGGTCTTTGGATCGGTCCTCATCACATTGTCTCACACGGCCCATTTAAAAGGATGCCGTTTGTAAATACGAAAGCACACATTCTGCTACTATTATGGCGTTTAACGTTACAACCACGCAGAGAAAGACATCGTGTCTGTTGCCAATCTAGCGCGTGATCTACATTGCAAAAAATTAAATTAGGGTTTGATTAGGGTTTGCAGATGAATGCATCGTGCCAGAATTTTTATTGGAACACATTTTGGATCTTTCAAAACGACTTCTCTCCATCTGAACTCTGCAAACCTAAAAAAAAAAAAAGACGGCAGCTGCGTTGCAGGTTCTTGCTTCTTGTGAAAGTTTTTTCACAAGCCCCTCACCCCCCCTCCCTGGATGGAGTCCACATTCAGCAGGTCTGAGTCCTATTGGCGGCTCCCACCGGCGATGACACAGTACACAAATGACGTCCCCGCGCTGGCCTTCTTCTCACAGCAGCCGCTCTGTTGGCAGAACAAGGCGGCCCGTTTCCTTAACACACACATACACACACACACAAACAAACAAACAAACAAACACACACACACACACACACACACACACACACACACACACACACACACTTGCCCTTGCCAGGGCCGTTTTTTCCCCCGGGTCACTCCTTGTTTACGGTGTCACGTTTGTGACTCTGGGTGAGAGAAGGTGGTGGCGGGGAGGGTGGAGAGGGGGGTGGGAGAGGGGGACGCAGCTCAGCGGGCCTGTTGAGCGCCTCACTGGGGCCCTCTGTGTGCTGGTGCGAGTGTTTTTCAGGGGCAGGGCGGGTCTGGAGGAGGGCAGGAGGAAATGTGGGACAAAATTCCTCGTTGACATCAATCTCCTGCCGTTGGGGGGCCCAAGGAAGCCGGGGGAGGAGTGGAGGGGAGGTCCCCCCCTCCTGCTGTTGATATAACACCTCAACAAAGCAGGTCTGTTTGGATGGATGGGACTAATGGACTGCGTCCGCGAGGGGCTCTTGTTTTAAGAAGACGCTTGTCGGTGTTCGCAGCCAGAGGTAGAGGCTATTGGCGTTTGTGTTATCTCAGGAAGAGACGGAATTAAACTGATGATGAATGCCAAAAAAACTAAAACAATGGAGCCCTGGAGTGACTCACGGAGAAGGGGAGAGAGTAAAAGGGGGGGGAAAGATGGAGATAAACAGGGGTGGGGGAGCGACTGTAAACGGAGGGAAAAGGGCGAGGCCGTGATAGAACGACGGCGGCGGCTCCCCTCCAAGATTGAAGACAGAAGCATTGAAACATTGCGGTCAAAGTCCCCAAATGACTGAACAGGAAAAGCACCCTGTCATGCTCTCTTTCATACCCCCAATCCGACACACACACATATACACACACATACATACATACATACATACATATACACACACACATATACACACACACACACACACCCACACACATATATATATATATATATATATATATATATATATATATATATATATATATATATATATATATATATATATACACACATACATACACATATACATACATACACACACATATACACACACATATACACACACACACACACACACACACACACACACACACAATATCTCTCAAACTCCGAGTCAATCCAGTCCGTTATGCTTTGGTCCACACTGAGGGGAAAACAGCGCCTGGTATGAATTTGAAGCACATCTGTTTCCAGTGTACCAAAAGCCCAACGTGACGCTGCTTCATGCATTGCGACAAAAGTCCCACCGCACAGAGCGAGCAGCCACTTCCAGTTGGCGTCACGCGTTCCTTCTCCCGCGCACCGCCAGCGAGAGGGAGCCGGGCGGAGTCGGGCCTTTGCCGCGCGACATCTTGTTTCCAAACATCCGGCTCTCGAGCGTCTCGATTTCCGTAAAACTCGTTCTCACCCCCGTCCTTCGCCAACCGGCACGCCAACGGTCGTTTGTCTCTGTCAAAACATGGCAAATTGATGACAGACGGGCGCACGCGGGCGCGTTGACGCAGACATTGTTTTGATCCTAAAAGGAGTCATTTTCCCTCACACTGATGAGAACATCTCCTTGTGAAACCAGCCTATTTTCTCTGCTGCGGGTCAAGGGGGGGGGGGGCGGCCTCTCAGAGGTCGAGTTCTACTGTAAACCGCCTCCACACATACCTTCCTCACCGCGAGGGTTAAAGGGTTTAATAGACAGACAATTCAAGGCAGCATTACACGTCTACTGAAATGCCATCTGACAAGTGGTGAAGTGAGACTTTGCATCTGCACCGTGCCGATGAAGTCACCGTGAGCCGGCTCGCCTCGGAGTTAACCCTTCATTTACACGTCGACATTTGTTTCTGATTCTGATGGCGTTTTTTTTATTATACATATATATATATTTGTACTCGCTCTGCATTTGGGGGGTGCACATCCGTCCATTTTACCTCTCTGTGTCTTTGGTCCGCACATAAATTATTCTGTTTGAAGGGTTCCAGCTGTTTGATATTGCTCCCTGATATTGCAGTTGTGACGTTTCTTGATAAAGTCTCACTATCCCACAACCACAGCGTCGGAAACGCTGTCATTTTCATTGATAAAACGCTAGAGACGGGAAGTGTCAAATCCCCGGCCTCTCGCATTTCTTTGCCCCACCCCCTTTTTCTTGCATTTTCTTGGGGGGGGGGGGGACTTAGAACCGAACCTGACGCGCAACTCCCCTCAGAACATTGTGGTGAAATACTGGCTACGAACTGTAAACATTGCTCGACTCTTTCGAACTTTCTTAAAAAAAAAGAAGAAAAGTATATCCCTTAATACCAAAGGGTACAACTCCTGTAGCTTGTTTTCGTACTGTACGCACTGCTTAGTGTAAGAGATTCACCCACAGGGCAAGTCTTTGAAACCTTGTGTCATTCTTCCATCCCTTCCCGTGTTCCCCTTTCTCTTTCCTCACTTTTTAACCCCCCCGCCCCCACCACCCCACCTGAAGTATTCTCGACTGCTCCAGCATGTGAAAACGTGTAGCCCGACTCACTGGAAGGCGTGTTTTTTCTAGAAGGGAACAGCCGTCGCCAAACCCCACAGCTGAGTGGTGTTTTTTTTTTTTTTTTGCTCCAGCAGCCAGTTTCTGTTCTCCTGTGGTCTGCAGGAATGTGGCTCGCTCAGTGATGGAAAACCCACAACCAACCAAGTGTTTCTCCCCCCCCCCCAATTGCAAGGGGTCTCATTCGACCAATGCACATGTCCCCCTTTTCCTTCACAATAGAAATCAGAGAGGGGGGGGATAGAGCTCTGTATGACCATCGTGTGAAGATTTGTACTTCTACATGCCTAAATGTTTTTAAAGGAGCTTTTCTATCTATTCGTAGCTAATGTCACACATTTTGATGACGCGTATTCAAATGAACATTTTTTAATCTATTGCTGGACCCCCGTCCTTTCGCCAATGCCATTGGTTGAGTTTGCTATTTCCACAACTATTTAATGGAGACGTCCTGATCCGTGATCGGCGGGGCCGCCAGTGACAGCTATAGGTGAGGCCACCGCCAGAGAATGGTCGGGTCACGGTGGAGGGAAGTAGTCAGCCAGCCTTTTTGTCTCTATTATCAGGCTTCCTGAAATAAAGTGGGAGGAGTTGGGGGAAGGGGTGGTGGGGGCACTGGGGCGCCACGTTTGATCATTGATCTCCATGACCCCATTTGAAGGGTTTTAATCTCTCGGGTTTGACCTCCTCGAGGATTTTTCTTTTGCGGTAAGGGGTGATGTTGACTGGGAACTATCTGACGAGTGAGGATGCGGCGGGGGAAAGTGACAGGGGTGGTTATTTTCCACCCGAGCGGAGATACAGGGAGGGGGGGATGAAGGGGAGGCTGTAACGAGCCAGCCAGGAAGGTGCATGGATGCTACGTGTGTACATGCACAAGTCTACGCAAACTTTGTACAAGCTGTTGTTTTTTTTTGTTTGTTTTTTTTCGACTGCTTAACCACACATCGGTACATTTCGCCATCAGAGTTTATGTAGGCCGAGCTCACCCACACTTGAGGTTTTGTTGTCTCGCACAAACATGTCTCTTCTGTGCAGGCTTTTTATTGAGCAATTACTCTTATAGACGGATCTGCATCATGTTGTTTGGACAAATATGCCTCCACTCCTTTCCACCCCATCCCCTCTTTCATGTTATTTCCTTTCAAAACACTGTAGGAGTACTAGTAGTCCTGATAAAACTTAAAGGTACAACTCTATTTACCAGTCGGGTCGTCAATATCCATCTGGCAGAACGGCGATTTCCCATTCCAACCCCACGGCTGAACACGAGGCCTTCCTCTAAGGATGTTCTTCCATCATGCAAATTTCTAACTCTATCCCCAAAGAAGATTTAAGGCTAACTTTCCTCCAGGCTTTGGGCCTCTAGTGTCCCGAGGCACTGCTCTCCATGACAATAAGAGGATAATGCTGTCTGCGTCTTCGGGGCTCAAACCCGAGTGTTGTGACAAGACGGCCCAGACTGCACCCTTTCACATACATCCGTGCCACGATTGAGCCACTCCATGCACTAAACCTTTGCCATTGTCCATATCAGTGATGGGGATAATGGACAATGCCCTCTGGGGAATATAAATATAATATTTGTATGGCCTGAGTTGTGTATTTAGTTGTGCAAAGGTCAACAGGGATAATGCATTTCTTCGATTTAAAGCCTCTCAAATCACAGTTTGACTAATATATCCACATGAATTAATAAGAGTATTTAAAAAAGAGAGACTTCATTCTCTGCTCTGGTAGACATTACTCCACTATATCTTTACATTACAAATAGTTGTTTGCTGCTGTATTAATGCTCTGAATCCTGCACCTTTTTGATTGGTCAACGAGTGGTCTGAAACAATACACTGACTTTTCCGCAAGAAAGCTCATTTTTAAGGACGTGACAGCCCCGTGTCGTACCCGGATGAAATCAAAATGAGATTTAAGACACTTTAATTTACACTTAGTCACATATATGCGTCTCTTTTGGCCAGATCACAAATCTCATTACAAAACACCAGAAGAAGAATACCTTACTTTAGCTAAAACAATCACCTTTTAGCAACCGTTGGCGATCCCAAACACGCAAATCGCTTTTATTCGTGTTCTGCGAGTGAGAACAACAGTTAGATCGTCTTCAGAGATCCCACACAGATCATTCAGCGGTCGAACTAATCACGGATCAGACGAATGCCACAGCAGCTTGGTGTGCCTTGTATTTGGTCGTATGCACGTGACTGTGTACATGAGGTCTATACTGTAAGTAACAGGCCTGCCTTATTTAACAGTGCATACCAAGAATGTTTATGCGTTTTCAAGGTATATTCAAAGTTTGGAAATGTTCCAAATAGAACCATGTGGCACACAAGTAACTACGTATTATGGACCCGACCCTGTTGGTCCCATAGACCGTATATAAGAAGTGGACGTCATCGTGACGTCACCCGTTGGTTTGTGGACCCCAGTTTTGAAGCCTCAAGTTCGGTTTTACCGCCGCCATCTTGAAATGCGGAGGAGTGACGTAGTGACCCTGGGGACGGCTCAGCAGCGACCTGTCAATCACAGTAAGCCCGCCTTAAAGCATACCCTGCTTTATGGTCCATTTGAGTCGAAATGGACCATAATTTACTAAATGAACATCATGCTGTATTGAAGAAGACTTGAAACTAGAGATTGAGACCATAAACCCATGTTTATAATGTTTACTGAGGTAATAAATCAAGTGACTAGTAGTAGTCATTTTCTCATAGACTTCTATATAATCGGTGTTCTTTTTGCAGCCGGAGGAGTAGCCCCCTGCTGGTCAGGAGAGAGAATGCAGGTTCAAGCCACTTCTGCATTGGCTTCACTCAGCAGAACCAGAAGTTGCCTCCTGGTTGGGCCACAAGACTTTCCCATTACCTTGAGTTATTGTTGTTACAAAAACAGCTGTAAACAGTGAGTCAAATCCAACGTTGTTGTTGCAGAGCAAAAGACCATCAGGCACTGGGGATCAAGAACATTTAGTACAATTTTGAACGCACTCTTTCCTCTAGCAGACTGCGGATGATGTCATTGTTTGTGAGTGATTTCCCAAGCAGTCCTTCGTTTAAGATCCCTTCAGCTGATTAACATCCAAAACACCCAAGGGTTAGAGCAACCGACCGATTCAGGTGTTCCATTGGATTTGATTACAGGGAATAACACACACACACACACACGCACACACACACACACACACACACACACACATACACACATACACACAGTTGTTTTGGAACCAGTTTTGTGCCTAATGACTTCTGAGAAAAGAATCGTTTTCAGCCTTCGTTTGTTTGATTTATGTGTTGCTGACATAGATCACAGTTTTGCAGTACACTTTATTGAGGTCACTGCGTTTTCCTCTCTTTGTACCTGCTCCTTCCCAGTGCAATTAACAGCTGATGATAAGGTGTTTTTAGTGCACTCATTATTACGAGGCTTTCATGTGGATCGCAAAAAAACCTCGCCGTGTTTTTGCTCGGCGAAGAAACAGGAAGGCAGACGCGGAGGAGAGACGGGACTGTTTTCATTTGAGGTATTCAGGCCAGACGATTAAGTCGCTCTTTTAACTTGTCTCCTCCGCAAGACCTCCAGATGCGCCCGGGTGTTTATCTGACAAGGTGTGTCGCTCTAACACGCCCCACGTCTGCGAGCAGCTGTGCAGATGTGCTCATTCCGTGCGTGCACGCGCCCGTGAAAAAAAAAATCAGAACGGCCTTGTTTTACATCAACAAACCTTTCCGCCGTAATCTCCCTTTCCTCGCCGTGTCACACACACACACACACACACACACACACACCCACACACACCCACACACACGCCATGGTGTTATGTGGTCAATTCGCTGCTCGCCCTCAGGAATCCAGATGCACCACACACACACACACACACACACACACACACACAGACACACAGACACAGACGCTGTGGTCTCCCTCTCCTTTACCGTCCTCAGCTGGAAAGGTTTATAAAAAAAAAACGAACTTGCACAAGATCCCTGGGAAGGGAAACCGTGGAGAATGGATTTGATGTGAAGAGGAAAACCACAGCGCTGGGTGAATTGTGATAATGACAGACGGAACACTTCCTGGCTTCTTGTTTTGAGGGGAGATACTGATCTCAGGGCGGTGTTACCTAAGATGCTCAGTGTAGCCAGGCGCGGAGATTACGCTCGGCGAGGCTGAGGGGAAGGCGAGAGGGCCAAGGAAACACAAAGCTGCAAATGAGAACGGCATTGTGGCAGGACGTCAGTGCCCCAGACCCCCCAGAACCCCCCCACCCCTTCTGCTAATCTCGCTGCCCATCGTCTGGGGCTCTTTTATCTGCACACCAATTGTATCCAGGCCACAGGGTTTTTGTATGTAGATCTACTTGGAAGGTGTGCAAGAACAAAGTTATCTCGCTGTTGTATCAGTGATGAGGAAGTGACGGACAGCTCTAGCCCCCTTTTTCATACAGTATATTCTACTCATATTGGCTTCAACAGTAAGGTGTCTTTTTCTTGTTGCTTTTAGACCTGTGAGGCAAAAATGGTTGAACCACAAAGTGACTTTGACTTCTGTTGGGCTCTTCTTGGTAGTCAGTCTCTCTCTGTGGACCTGAAAGAGAAAACTAAACCACAGAGTTTTGGCTGAAGTGCCTCTGCCCCGTAAAAAAAAAAGCCTCTAGAAAGTGAAAAAAGTATCCACGTGGGCTAGGAAGGGAGGGACTAAAAGATTGGCCCAGTTGCGTCAGTCCTCCATGGCTCATTTACCTTTTTTTCTTTTCTGTGGACTTGAAATCAAGCCAGCAGTGCACTCAGAATCTGGTGAATCTGAACTTTCCTACGCTGTGACAAGAGTGGGTGGACGACGCATTGAGTTGTTTAATTTGACTCATTTAGCGGCTGGCTGGTTGGCTAGCGAAACGCTCCACGGCCACTTAGGAGACAGGAAGTGTGTTCCGTTTCAAGCCATTGGAGGAGCTCTTAACGTGTCATCTTTGTTATAGAGCATCATTGTGTGTATGCTACATCCATTAGCCCTTGCAATTAGCGCCAGCGACTAGCATAAGCGATCTACAGGCTAATTGGAATCAGCCAATAGCAAAATTAAATTGCAATAGCTGCGTTTCAACCAGTAAAGGGGAGGGATGCCCCCCAAAACCCGGTTCTCAACCGCGGTTCCGCTATCGGTACTTCAGAACATACGGAATGAGATCTCCGCGGAAAAAAAGCAACGTAACACACCGACTCTGGCTCAGTACAGCGTGAGACACACATAATGTCGGAGAGAACAAAAAGATCAAAAGTAAGGTTACATTTCACTCCAGTAGATGCTCATAACTCTCGTTGTCACAAATGCAATAAAACCCTCACAAGTAAGGGAGGTAATACCAGCAATTCATCAAAACATCTGGCAAACAAGCAGAACATCAATCTGCAGAAATGCTCAGTTTTCAGCTGTTTGATGAGCCGTCCGTCCTCGTCCACTGTAGGTGTCGTTAGCGATGCCATGCAGAGTTTGCTAATAACAATAGGCTAATACATGAAAGTTAATCGCTTAGCTAATTGTTCATCTGCAAATACATTTTTTGAAGATTTTTGATTTTTTTGCGTTGGTTCTCAAGAAAGACTTTTTGTTTACGTACAAGAATAACAAACACAAAAACCGATAAGAGTATCGATAAGGAACTTAACCAATAAGCAGTATCGATAAAAGCGTAACGATACCCATCCCTAGTGGAGGGCAGTCGCTGTGCATATTTATACTACAATAATTAAAATATCAAGATTAGGGCCCGAATCCATTAACAACACTCCAGTTTAATTGGTTTTCAGCTGAAAAAAAGTGGTTACGGGATCCACTTACTTTTTAAGTGACAGCTCAGATTCAAGGTTACAGATATAGAACGTTTTGAGTGTCACGCTGATGTTGTATTAACCTTTTTTTGTTAATTCACCAGTATTATCTTAAATTTGGTACAGGACCTGATAATGAATCAAACATCAGAGAGGTCTGTCAGAGTTGCGGCTGCATAATGCAGGTAGCAAGGCCATATGTGTTGGCCTCCTCCCGTATCGTTTCCCAAGCTGATTTCCCATGCAGGCGGCACACACATACAAGTGGACACACTCATATTGCCATAATGATGCTCTGCACTCTGTCGGAAGCCTCCGCGTTTTAGCGTCTGCATTCCTTCATGGCACAACCACCTCCAGATGTTATCCTCCTGTACTGTACCCATGTACGCATTTCTTTTTTTTCGGGAAAACGCTGGGAAACCCTCGCTCCGGTTGGATTTCCCTCGTCAAAGCCGCTTTAGTTGCCAGCATTTTCATCTCTTCAAAAGACCTCGCATGGGAGCCCGCCTCAACGGAGCATTCTGGATAAAACATTAAGGGAACGGGGGCCTCGCAAACAAACTCGCTCCCAACCCTAAAAAGACGGGTGACAGCTTGAGATATATGGCGGTGTAGTTTTCTAAAAGCCAAGGGAAGAACATAACGGGTCCATCACAAGAAGAAATGCACTCTGAAACACATTAGTCGCCATAAATTAACGTAATAACTGCGATGTTTTCTGATCATATTAGACCACAAACTCCACTTGAGTCTTAGTTTAGAATCACCCTTTGTGATTAACTGCAGCTATGACTAATGTCAGGAAGCGCAGACTTTTTCTACCGCTACATGATGGACTTGAAATTAGTCTTGAGGGACAACCCAGACTTGTTTCGTGTCGGTGCTTTCATTGTGCCAAAGGCTCGCGCACGCGTTTTATGCTTTTTATCCAAGAGTTACATCCTTGCCTCCCCGCTCCGTCCTGCAACCAACTCACCCCCTGCGAGGAGCAGACATGACTGATCTGCGAGCTTGTCAGGTACCATCAGTGCAAAGCCGGAGCCATGTGACGCCGCCGGCGGCTTGCCAAAAGCTAATTGTGCTAATTGGCGAGCGCCAATCCCGTAACGAGGCTTTGAGGGGCGACCCGCCGGCAGAGATGAAAGCGCTCAGATTTGTCTTGTGTCAAGGACTTGCGGGTAATCGGCACGTCCGTTGACCTTCGGGCCAGGAGGGCAGGACCGCAGCGCCGCGGCCCGTCTGTGTGTGTGTGTGTGTGTGTGTGTGTGTGTGTGTGTGTGTGTGTGTGTGTGTGTGTGTGTGTGTGTGTGTGTGTGTGTGTGTGTGTGTGTGGAGAGGGAAAGGGGACGGGGGACAAGAACTGGAGCATCCACCCACAGGGTCTTCCCAGACATCAGTCTCTGGAGAATGAAAATGACATTATTACAGCTCATGTCTGAAACTCACAACTTATCCTCGAATCCCTAAACGCGCTGTAGATTTTCATTATTTTTAGTAACATTTCCTTCTACGTCTCTAAAACACGGCCTGTCTGTAGACCTGAGTTGTGTGTATCTGAAGCCAGTCCCAGGCTTAGGTCTGTGGAAAACAGTGAAGTATATATAATCCAGTCTCAGGACTGATAGATGAGCCCAGAAACCAGACAGAAACTCTCCCAAAGGCTTTAACAGTCACCAGGTCATTTTACTTTTGCAGCTTTAGTCGTCTGATAGCCTTAGCTTGGGGGTGGAGGATGGGGGTGGGGGTGGGGGGTGTTTGGTGTTGGCTGTCTACGATGGAGAATCGGTTTAAAAGAAACCGAGGAACATATGCCTCCGTTTGCTCCTTCAGCTGTTTTTCAGTTGTCTGGAGCTCATTCTGACAGGAGTAACATCCTATTTCCAGAAATCTTTTAGCCAGTTTTCATACCGTCTGGGAACCTGTAACATATTTCATTGTCATAGCATTCATGCAGATTTGTGCAGGATGTCTCGTCTGTCTTTTAAGCATAAGACGTTCCGTTTGCCACCAACAAATGTGGACTTGGTGGTGAAATGCTGTCTGATTCTGACCTCGGTGCATAACAGATTTGTGATCCACAATGTCAATGTGTGCATCTACTCTGTGAGGCATCCAATCATCTCATGACATTAGAGTACATATTTAAACATATATTGTATGCCGGAAGTGTAAGGGTCAATGGTTTCATGACTGAAAACTGCAGCTTTAGGCTTCAGGTGAGCTGTAACGTTTTATTTTGTATAGTTTTCTTTTACTCTCGTAAGGCAACCTGATTGCATGTCGGCTTTGCTAGATACAGTGCCAAACTCACACGCACGCACACACCACACCACTTCACTTCCTGTTTCTCGTCAGTTCTCTTCAGCCACTCGGATATTCTGGGACGGATTACTCTCGACTTCCCCTATAGGGGACAGCCCGGAACCCAAATAGCAAGTTACTCCACTGGCCCCGTATGACATCGCGTGGAAGTCATGAAGTCTGGGTGTCGCTTGTGTTGCTGATGAGCTCTACAATGTCCGACCTCTCCCAGTCTACCCCTTGAAAGTGTATTTAGATACATATCTCTTTTCATGTACAACCCCTGCAATGTAGGTGGTATTATACTCTGATTTACTGTATTATACTGGCCCTTATCCAGAGGGCTTTTGTTGTGGCTCACTGTACTTTACAGTATTTGATTGAAAACATGTCACATTTCATCACACATTAAATAAACCTCAACTGTCAGTGATCCGAAGTTTGGCTCTGGTTTCGGATGATTTAATTAAATATCGTACTTAAGTGATTGAAATGCATTTTACTGGTTCCCTTTGTGCTGTAATCAAGTGTGAAATACAATATTACCTAATTATAGCAGATTTATTCTGCATACCTGAGTTGAATAATGTCTGGAACTTGATACACCCTTGTACCCCGTATCCATTCATCCACATAATACAGTCATTACCGTGCTGCTCCACACTAAAACATATGAGGTGTTTCCACTCGACTGGAAGGGGCAATGATTATATGTAAAACAAAAATGTAACAAAGCAGAAGACGCAACAATAAGTCAAGAGTTTTTTTGGGGTTTTGGTCTCCGTGCGCTGAATTGAAAGCGAGATCAAACGCACCTCCCCTGGTGCACCTGTGACAGCTCGTGTCGGAGGGGTTAAAGTGTGTGCCAGAAACCGAGCGCATGCACAGAATACTTGGCAAGTCACCCGTCCCCAGTGCAATGTAGCTACATGAACATGTAAACTGTCTGAGTTTTACAGACATGGCTGCAGGGCAGAGGGAATTACACTGTCACACAGAGGATATGGAGCTGCCGTGATATCCTCCTGGCACATAGTTGAAGACCATCCAGGTGGAAATTGGTGTGCTCTGCCAAGAGGGAGGTGAAGAGAATGGAGGTAGTTGCGTGGGAGGCGCTGCATCGGCATCGGCAAGCGTCGTCTTTCGTGTAAACGGCTCGGGGCTCCACCGAGGGCCGGGCAACACACACCGATATCGTGAGACGAGACGAGATTTCGTCATAGATTGTGGATATCGTAATGTGTCGTCTTTGCCCCGTTTTTAAAGGCTGCATTAAAGCATAGTCATGTGGCTTTGTGAACCGGCCCAAACTGACTAGTTGCTCTATTATTTGCCTTTACCCACTTTGTCATTGGATCCACTTTACTGATGGTAATTTATCTAAAGTTTCATTGTGTAAACAGTTTGTAAAAGCATCAATGGTCGCCCCTACAATATCTGCGGGTATGGACGCAAACTAATATTAGGCCGAGTGTGCATGTGTCCAGTTTTGCACATTTTTTTATTTTTTTTGTGTGTGTGTGGGGGGGGGTTGATATTTGGGATTAATTTGAGCTGTGCGTTTGTGCTTGTAAGTAAAAAAATGCAGCTTTTTATTGAAGAAGATTTACTCTGATTGTACAAATTTGTGGACGTTTAAAAAAGGCCCATAGACTCACTGATTCACATTTTTGCACACGGCTACAACAAAACCTCTGACGGATTACTAACCTATTCAGCAGTTATGGTCAACAGTGTTGTAGTATCCCTGGCTTCAAAGCAAAGTTGCTGAATGGTTTCATATTTGTATATATCATCTATGTAGAGCGCTGCAGCAACGAGTCCTAAAACCCAGAAACGGGTTAGCAATTTTGTCCTTCCCATTCCTTCGTCTCGAAGTCGATGTTTTTTTTTTTAAAGGGTTTTTGGTTAGATGCCTGAAACAAGGTCTGTGGTCAACACATGTTTAAAAAAAATGTACATTTGCTTTTACGATATGAAATACATCAGTAAATACCCCTCTCGTGAATTTTAAGGCTTTCGTGTGTTTTTAAAAAAAAAAAAAAAGGCGGTTGCTAGCAAGTGGATAAATGATACGACTAAACGTCAGCTTAGTGGCGGTGACGTGAAGTCACATGACCATGGTGGAGTCCGTTTTTAGCCTCACTTTAGCTTTTCACTTCTGCTGATTTGCCTTCACGCTTGAAAAATATGTTTTCCGATAAAAATCTCCAACCAGCCACATTGTACCTCTTGATTTTAAAAAAGAAAAAGTATTTATAAAAGTGGACTGAGCCAAAAAATGCAGAAGTAATACTGCTATATTACTGAACCTATACGAATACAGTCGCAAACAAATGAAATTATCAAATGAGATGGCTTTGTTGCAGAATCTAATGTTTGCGCCTCCTCACTAAATAGCCCAGGGAGTTCTGATGGATTTCAGTCTCTCAAGCTTGTCTGTCAAAAACGGCATTCTTCCGTTTTCACGCCAGACAGCCACAGCCACCCTGTCTGCAGACACACAACAAGGCCCATTTTAGAGCTCTTATAAAATCGTCTACCGAAAATGGAGAAGTGACAGACAAGATTTGGAAGCCAGGTGTCCTGAACGCCACGAACCCGCCTGGGTACGTTTTGTTTTTTTTCAAAGCCGCGGCATTATCTCATACATTCTTCCAGCGAGATAACACAAAGTGCTAAAGGGGGGGGGGGGGGGGTTTGCCCCCGACAGCACCGACAGCACCGACTACTGCTTTCTACCCATCGAGTGTGTTCGCCATTAACCCGGCTCCCGCGTCATTTCCAGCCGGTGAATAGGTCGGGCCGGTCTGCGTCACGTCGGTCTTTGATTACAAATCATTTGAAATGTTCGTGTATTCAGAGAGACTTTCCGTGTGGTCTCCTTCCATGTGTTTTGTTGCTTTCATCTGGCCAGTACACATGGACCCCACACACGCCCCTGGGACTTAAATGCGAGCCGTGTCTGGATATGCTATTTGTATAATCATTAATCCAACTATGCCACGTGTGTTTACGCGCGTTATTTATGCACCGGCGTTGTCTGCATGCCGTCCGCATTGCGGCCGTGTCTCAGAGCGAAGACAAAAAGGGATAGTCGGGGATGTGGTGTTGTGAACGAGAATGTGGGAACATTAGACTTCTTTTCTTTTCTTTCTTTTTCTTCTTCTTTTTGGTGCAGATAATAGTTTGACTCTTGCAGAAGAAAAAAACGAATGAATAATTTGTTTTATAGTTTAAATAATGATGACTGGTGGTAGACTTTGTTATATGAGCGATGCTTAGTGGAGTAGGACACCGTGCCCACTTGATAATAGTTTCAAACTTAACATTACTGCAGAAGAAAAAGACATTTAAAAAAGTATCCAGCCTCAAAAAGTTTACAGAGCCATTATATTTGATCCATTACTTGTCCACTTTACTTTGTCTACAGATTTGACCGCTACAGAAACTTTTAGTTTCTGACTTGATTACTGAGTTTAGTTCCTTTTAACTATTTGGAGCAACAACAAAAAAAGGTCCAGAACGGAGACGATCTGACCAGCTGACGATCTGAAGTTGACCTCGGTGGTCGTCCTCCCTCCTAAACTGCTACTAAAGCATCAATCTTTTTATTTTTTCCTTCCTCCCAAGTCACTCCCACACACATCTCGAGGCCCAACCGTCAACCCGCCTGCAGTGCGTGCCGCCATTGGGCAGTTCCACTGTTCCAGCTCGATTCGCGTCTTAATCGTGCGCCAGATGACAGACGAGTCCCCCGGGCTGTCTGAGAGCCACATGAGACGCTCATCCCCGGCTTTCCTGTGATCTGGATTACCCTCCCGAAGTGCTCGGGAGCCAAAGAAGACGAGGGGAAAAAATATTATGGTATTATTACCCGAGCAGATCATTTTGGGTTGAATAATGGCTTTACTTCACCACATCTTTAACTCAACTGATTCACCCAACGGAGCTCCACAGTCACTTTCATTCAGAAAATATCCGCAACAGCAACACAACAATACGGCAGCCATACCGTGAAAGCCGGGAGAAAGAAACGCGTCATGGCGCCTTTTCTCAGCATATTTCTACCTCTTTCATTCTCTGATGCAAATGATAAGCATCATATACAGTTCAACATCCTCGGTATTTAAAGTGCGAACTTTCACAGGGTTTGACCTTTCTTTCCCCTCTGGGAAACAGTTCGATGCTGTTTGTTGGAGCTGATGTGGGTGGTGTGAGCCATGCAACCCTGCCACCCCATGCTCCAGTGTCCTCGTCTGTCCCTGCACCGGCTTGCCCACCCCTCCGCCTCCCTTCTCCCGCGGTGTCCTTTCCGAGGGCCAGCTCCTCTGAACCCAAACAACAGTTCCATTTGTTTTGCCAAGACTGGGAATGCACTCGGGTCGTCCTTTTCTCGCTGTGTCTCTGCCAGCCCCGCTGGAGGCCAAACCTGCGGACCTCACGCGGATGCCAGCTCTCTTGCGCCGTTCTTCTGCTTTCTTTCACTCCGTCTGCCAGAGTTTGTGACGCTGCCAACGTCCAAAGTCTGCGGTGAAGGGGGGCGGTCCGCGTGACAGTGAACCTATCGCACTTTGTGCGCCGCAATCGGAGAACATGTTACGGAACGGTCTCACGTGGTCTACTAGAAGGGATACGAACGCCAAAGATGCAGAAGTCTTAAATCCCCAAAACAGCCGCCGCCCTTCAATTTAGCTTAAGTTATTTTAGAATGATTATATTCAGAATTTTCTCAATTGATTTTTCACGATAACATTCCACATTTGTTCTGGTAATTTTGGTAAATGTTTTCCTCTTTGCTGCGGCTTTATACATTCAAAATACATATACATTTTACATACATAGATTCAGAAAACACAATGAATCCTGTCTCGTTACTTTGCCCCTATAACAGTCGTGACATTTAAATTGAACGTTGTTCATCAGGTTATCATTGTCAGTAGTATTTCTTACTAGCCGAGAAACAAGTAGTGAATACGTTTTTTTGCGTTTGGGTTACTGCTCATTAGAGACAAACAGGCCGTGGACGAGACTTGAACGCCTCATTGCCCAACACTCCTCCATCACCGTTGTGTGCGAGATGGATGAGTGATTGTATGTAAACAGTGCACGGGGTCCCTGCCACTGCTCACGGTGCAGAACCAATGTGGGAAGTCTTCAGACGGCTCTTGAAGGACTTGAAAGAAACTCAAGTCGGCGATACCAATCACTCAAGTCGCCGAGATCCGGTCGTACCGTCACTTCAAACCGTCCTTGATGTCGAATGGTTCACTCGGATGAACGGTGAGCAGAAGTTGTGGAACAACTTTTTTGTGAAGCACAGTGGACAAATTCTAGTATATTTATAGGACTTAGTTTGATCCCAGGTTAAAAAGGTGTAGGAACTGATGATGGTGTGGACTTTTTGAAACGCCACCACATTACTAAAGTCTGAGCCTAGATTTCTCGATGTCAGATTTAAACTTTTCCGCCAAGCTAGTGGTGTCCGTCGACTTGACAACCAGGACAACAGAGAAAGTGGGCGAAAGCGTACGACCAGGGAGGGCTTCCTCGGCTGAGCAGAGAGACTGAAGAAAGGGGAGTAATCTGCTCTGTCTGGTACATTACCCATGAATGAGTCCTGAGCACCTCTGGGGACTCGTAGAGGATGCACTCTGGTCTTAGGACACAAAGAAAGGGCACGGCCGGTCACTTTGTAGCACTTAAACTCCACCGCCCCTGCTTCCACACATCATTCACTTCAGTCATTTCTGGGCTTTTTTTTTTTTTTTTTTTAGTTTAGTTTCGTTTTTTGGACCCACGGCACATCCTCAACAAGTGCGTGACCCATGGCCATTTAAATGCTCGTACTCGTGTGGTTAAACAACCGAAGACACGTCTATGAGTTATTTCTTCTAAGAGCACCACGTGACTTCAGCAAACCCTTCATTTTGCTCAACATTACATCTTTAGGCGTCTTAGAAAACCTTAATCACCATCAACAGAGAAGTAAATTAAAATGAACCAAAATACTGGGGCGCCCACATTCCACGCCCCCCCACACCTTATTTTCTTTCATGTCATCTCGTCTTTTTTGTCCCTTGAGTTCTTATCTATGGGCAAAAACCTAGTAAACAACTGGCCATTTGATCCCCCGTGTCCCATCTCTCTCCACTTTTAGAACCAAGTGGCCCCTTAATGGGGACGTCCCGGCTGGCATGGGGGTGTCCAGACTTGCCCCGGCCCCCTCTCTCAACAACAGGGGCCTTTCCCCGTTGAATCATGGCGATGTCTTTGAATGGATATGCTCATCTTTCCAAGTAAATTGGGCCGTGTTATCCTCTTCACAACAGTTACCATGTAGTAGGGCTGATTATAGCCCCATACTGGGTGCTCACGGCGTATTTAGTGGTTATGATGTCATGAGTGCAAGAGATCTCCGTGACCTTAGTGCAACATGTTTACATGCCCGCCTTAATCCGGGGCACCAGGAGGGGTGGGGGGTCGGGAGGGTCGGGGGGGGATTGTGGGTTCTGCATTCCTCCATGTGTGCATTATGATCTCATGACTTGTAGGACGAGACGGACTTTGTGTCAGGTTTCCTCCATCTGTCCTCGAGGTGTATCATTACAGGTGATAAAAATTTCTCAAACTGCCGTTCACCAGATACAAAAAGAGACAGTTAGTAATGAGGATATAAATAAATAAATGACGTGGCAAAAGTGGAATACAGTTAGTTGTAAATGATAATATGACAGGGTGTGAAAAACATTCACTACTATCAACTACTTTTAGTTCAGCCACATTATTAATAATAATGGTTTGGTTCTGCACATTAGTGTATTACAAATATGTTATTACTGTAATAAGGCAGCAAATACATGCTTAATACTGTATTTGTACTTTCTATCAGTTTGCATGCACAGAAAGCATCATTCAATCTTTTTATTTTTTTGTAATAGAAATAATAATAATCTGATTATTGTTTACTATATGTTAATTGTTGGGGTGGGGGGTGGGTCTCAGGTAGGGTTCATTGATAGGTCATCACGGCTTCACAGGTATTTCCAGTTGTAAGGGTCTCAACAAGGTCACAATCTCCGGGGCAAAATGTATACTTTTTGCAAGAGACGTATCAAGTTACACATCAGGCGCTGATACATTTTTGGCATTCAGACGAGCAGCTGTGGACTGTTTCAGCGGGTCTGATCTGATTATGCACTCGCTCAGACGTTCTGAGGTATTTGGTTCTGCACTGCAGTACAACTGCGACTCAGACGCTCGCTGCAGACAGCATTGTGCGGGACTTGGCAGACACCCCCCGAAGCGTCTCTCTGAAAAAGGTTACCTTGTTTGCCCCTTGAGCTATTTTCGCTCCGCTCCTCTGTCTGGACTCGCCAGTCTGTGAAAATACTCCTCACTAGCCCCCCCCCCCCGCTCCCTCCTCCTCTCCCTCTCTACCCTCCCCCCTCCCCACCCTCCCATCTCATGTCTGTCATGAAATCACCAACTTCAGGTATCCAAAGCAGACAGCAGTAAACGGCCGTTTGTTTAATAGGCATTATTAACACACCTGCTTCGCAGCACATTCCTGATTACACGGTCTAATGGGACGGGCACTTCAAGTGGGATTAGTCGAGCCTGGGGGCCTACACCTGAACCTCAGTCCTGCCTCTGATATGCAAACATCTTCTGACTGAAGCCGCAGTCGGGTCTATTGTAAGCCAGCTCTGACGGTGTGTTTGATCCGCCTGTTTCCTCATGCACACCAGAGGCCGTGTTCCACCCCGTTTATCTGAGACTTGTTTTTTTAAATCGAGAGAGCAAAATTGTGACAAATTAAATTATTTTTCCAGGATCCAAAATCTTGTCTGTATGTACCGAAATCTCATAACACACAGCAAGTTCAATAGTGTTACATGTTTGTTTCATAATGAAAAAAAAAGGTCAAGTTTGGTGACGGTGAAAATGGATTGATCTTTTACTGACTAAATCTTTTTATTCAAACTATCTCGATGTTAATTTGTAGCTCCTGCTTGCTCCAGTTATTTTTTTGGGGGGGGGAGTTTCCATGGGACTGCACCACAGGAAGTTAACTAGTTGAGCAAATTTCCCTCCGTGTTGCATCTGCGTTGGTGTTTTTTAAAAACGGGTCGCTTTTAAGGTGAACTTGGGCTAATCACCATCAAAGTGCCGCTGGGCCCCTGTAATGCGCACCAGAGTCAAAATCCTAATGATGTGTTTGTTTTTCCGGTGGCACATGTTTTGTCATGCCCAGTATGCAGTGTGTCCTGTTGCTCAGTGCAAATATAAAAGAACATCCGTCTCGTTCCCCACACAGAACGTTGCATGTTCCAGTCCCCAAGTGGGTGGTGGGGATTGTTGTCAATTTCGCCTCTTAAGCTGTGGCCATAGCACACGATTGTCCCTGTACCACCGACATGAACCAGATTCGCAAATCCACCTATTCATCCATTTATTTATTTTTTGTAAACGTCGTGGCATCGTGAGCACCGATTTTCAAGCATTTCCCCCGGTGTGCCATGTTGCATTAAACCATGAAGCGTTGTGGGCTGCTAGTGTGGCTTGTTTTTTGGTGTTGGTTGGCGGCGGTGGAGGCAATTTTGGAAGCAGGCTCTATATAAAAGTGTTACCTTTTTATTATATGTGAAAATTCCGAAAGAAAACAGGTTAGTTCCCACTTTTCTTTTTTACGTAACACCAAAATTACACAAGCAGTTTACGTTCCGTGTCCCTGCATGCTTTCTCCTTGCACGTGGCGCGTTATGTCAGCCTTGAAGTGTCGTCACTGCCCCTCAGGTTGGACCAGTGATGGCGGGGGGAATGGACCAAATGTCTGGGGATGTGACTAAGCCCGCTAAGACCTAATGGGGGGGGCTAATGGTGAAATGTTGAAGGTCTCTGATGTGATATGACCAGAATGACCCTACGTGATGTGATGTCTGCGCTCGCCGGCGTGACCGGTCCTCTCAGAACACGGCGTTTGCTGCTGATTAGATTCCGGCACTCGCCGTCTGGAAGTGAATCAAAGCGACGGGGGGGTGCTTGAGAAGCAGCTGCGTCATAGCCTCCAGACGAAGGCTGCGGCAGCTCTGCTTTCTAAGGATGTACGTGTCTTTTATTCTGGGAGAAGGCCAGAAATCTTTTATTTACCAATATATATGGAGCAAGTCGTTAAAAGCCTTTTTTTTAAAAAAAAATGTATTCCTTCCTGCTCTATTTAAATGACTCCTTTAGTGTCTGTTGTGCAGAAGGGGCTTTCCGCTGCACAAGATTTATTAGTGTTTCCTCTTTTCTTTGGTAATCCTAGCCTGTGGAAAGAGTCTGTTTTTTCACCTGTGGAGATGAACTGCCGGTCCTTGACAATGGAAGAGGGTGGCATTCCTACTCTCACGATCACCGCTGAAAACTGTATACATCCGGACAATGGCATGTTTAACGGAAACGTTTATGTGTCATAATCTCTTGTAATTGAGGCCCTCTGAAGTCATGTGTGCGTGTTGGGGGCCGTTATTGTTTACTTGACATGCACACCGAACACTCGACGCTCACACCTCCAGCGGAGTGACTTCACAACAAAGCACCTGTGGTGGATTAAGTGTTGAGATTTTATACTTTAGTAAAGCGATACGCCAATTTAGGAATGACTGCGTCACAAGTGAAACTCCTGCATTCAAAATCGTACTTCAGTAAAAATAGTGCAAGTATTATCAAGAAAATGGGCTTGAAGTTTAAAAGTAAATGTACTCACTATGCAGTTGAAATGGGCTCTGTCAATGCAACACTATTATATATTATACTATTAGATTATTATTGACCCAGTAACATGCAAGAAACATTTAAATGTTCTAGCTACGTTAATACAGAAATAATCTGAAAAGTGCCGTTAACTTTCTTTCTAATGGCCATCGGGGGCCGACGCCTCTGGTTGCAATAAGAAGACCGACTATGATGATTTATTGATTTATTACCTCAGTAAACATTGTAAACATGAGTTTATGGTCTCAATCTCTCGTTTCAAGTCTTCTTCAATACAGCATGATGTTCATTTAGTGAATGATGGTCCATTTAGAGTCAAACAGACCATAAAGCAGAGTATGATTTAGGGCAGGCTTTTTGGGGATTGACAGGTCGCTGCTGCTACCAGAGCTGTATACGGCGTCCCGACGTCAGTCCAAATATGGTCACTTCCTGGTTGCAAAAAGACAAGATGGTGACGGCCGAAATGCCAAAAGCGAGGCTTCAAAACCACTACGTCCACTTCTTATACAGTCTACGGTTGGGGGGTTTGACCTACTGTATAACGGTGCTTCCTATTTTACATGCTTATATGTTTTTAACATCTGCAAAGTAACCACAGGTACATAATCAATGTAGTGGAGGGAAAAGTACAACATTTGCCCCCCCCGATTCGAAGTAAAGTATAAAGTAGTACAAAATAAAAAATACTCAAGTACTTTTTTACGAGTGTTGAGAACAGTGCTCGAGTAAATGTACTTAGCTATCAATCCGTCCTCTCCGTCATTATAAAAGCCTCTCGTTTAGCCCTGTACATCGCAGTGTGTGTGTCTGTCACTAAGATGCAGGTGATCCCCCTGCGGTCCTCCTGCAGCCCGACTGGTCTGAACAGACCGACCCAGAGGGTCGTGGTGAAGAGAGATGAAAGCAATGCAGAGGCGCTCACTCAATGGAAATCAAAGTCTCTTTGTGCGACCAAACGCGGCGGGCTCTACTGAGTTTCCTTGGAACGGGTCCAACCACCACCACCACCACGACGCTCGCTCAGCAAACTAAGCTCTGATCCGCTTTGATTTGACTTTGATTTCGTAATTTATGTTCGTTTGACTCCCGTCCAAAATGTGCTAATTGACTCCCCGAGGTGTTTCACTCAATCACTCGGAGGTAATTTGCCGTCGACACCAGTCTCTCTCTCTCTCTCTCTCTCTCTCTCTCTCTCTCTCTCTCTCTCTCTCTCTCTCTCCCCTTTTGATGCCACGTAGGTTTTGTGTAAACTGTAAATGTTGCACAACAAATATATATACAGTTGCCTTCGGCTGATCAGAGGCACTTCATTAGCTTCATGAATGCCTGATTAATCTGATGGGAGTCATTCGATAGTGTTGTTGAGCATTTAACGAGCTGACAGAGTAAAGAAAATACCGCCCTAAATCATTAATATGGTTCGTTTTTTTTTTCCCGCCCACAGCACGAAAAAAAAAACTGGTTGAACACAAATGAACTCAAATAATGCCGCAGTTCTCATTTCAACACGTCCCTTCACAGCTCCCCCGGTTTCTTTTGTTTAATACATACTCGGGGCATTTGTTTAAACAGGTTTCCAAGATCTTTGGGGGGGGTTTGGTCGAAAAATGATTTTGAGCTTCCCCGGCGACGCTCTGACGGTCGGTGACAGTTTGTGTTCCGAGCGGAAATCTCAATGAAGTGATTGTGTGATGACCTCGTTCAGTTTGGACGTTTTGTTTGACTCGCACGGTCATTAACGGGGAAGAATACAAACAGAGGTGTTTCAGCGCTGTCATCGCCTTTTCAGAGCAATGCTGGAGCATTTTTCTACGGTATATTGTAGCGCCGTTATTTCCCGAAAGAAGTTTGCATTTTATCATGCAATTTCAGCATGAAATAAAAAAAAAAAAAAGATTATAATTAAAAAAAGCTTTAAAATGAGCTGCCAGCGTCGTACATGAGCGAGGCCCCAGATTTCCACTATTATCACTGTGGGTTCTGCGTACAAGTTTACCACACAAACTAAACCAAGCGTGTTAATGTTAATAACAGGTGATAACAATCAGGTGTTGTCATAGCACGCCCGGACTAAACACACCACCGGCACATGAACATATACTGTATATTGCGAAAGTCCAGAGAATAAATGAAACGTGACGATACAGAAAGTAATGTTTTCCAGCCGCGTCTTGATTTATATCGTGTTTTTATTTATTTATTCAGTTTAGTTGATGTTTAAAAAACAGAGAAAAACCCGATTAGATCATGTAAACTGTGGGCTAGCGGCGTGACGCTTCATGGATCTGAAGTCACACAGCTTGTATCAACGGCTTCTGCGTTATTAACATGGAATTTAAACACCTAAAAATAATTGCTATTGTTCATGCTTTTGTCTGCCCGTGGATTCGCTCAAAGCGATGTCCCTCAGAGGGCCGAGACTGTCCGTCTCTCCCTGCCCGTCTGCGAGTGGGACAACTCGCACACATGTCCTCCCTTGCCCCCTCGCTCAAAAAAAAGAAAGGAAAAAAAAAAAAAAAAAAAACACAGACTTGGCAACGGATACCCGCTGCTTGTGTGCGGGCTAAAAAGATATCCTTTACGCACGGAACATTGTGCTCTGTCCCCGACCAGCGATCAGTGCTCTTCCTTGAAGAAGAGCCTCGGGATGCAGCAGAAACTGCTCTCGCTGTAGAAGGACTCAATGTGGTTTGCAACCTCTGTGTTGCAGCACTGGAAAAGATGTTCGCTACTTCGGGTTGGAGGAATTCATGACTAAATGCTAGATACAATGGTGAACTGATCATAAATGCTCTTTAACTATTATAGTAATGGACAAAGTTAGTCGAATAAAGTGTGACATTGTTTTGTTTTGAAATGTGACGCAGATCTTCCCCAGCCACGTAACGTTCTTACTCACCCTCCACAGGTGGCAGACACCCAGATGGCTACTCGAATGGTACATCCGCTAGGCCACTAACCAGTTCATACGCTCTCTCCCAGTGTGCAGCTCGTCGGTAGCGGAGTGACGCCTCGCTGGCGTCCTGCCTGGCTCAACCTATGGAGTTCGGCACATGCTGAGTCTTGCCTGCCCTCTTTGCACTTTTACACTTACAAAGCGCATTTATGTGATCCAAATGCGATTACGGCTCCCTAATAATTGTTGGCATGTGATCTGGCAGTTGTGATCAAAACAGGTAATTTGTCCAAATTGAGGCCTTCAAGAGGGTTCATCTCGAGTCTCGCACAAAGACAGGCAGCACATTTCTTGTGTTTTGGGAACCGCGGAATTGCATGAATTTTTTTTAACCTCGTTCAGACTCTTCTTTAAAATTCATTATAACGGTTCACTTAATTTAAGGCCTACTTTAATCCGCCAAGGGGCTTGGTTTTTTTTTTTTTTTTCAGAAAAGGTGTTAATAGCAGAATTTCAGAAATTTTAAACTGTTAAAAAATCAAAAAATAATTTGAACAAAATGATCTGCTCTTTCAAGAATTTTAAAAGTACAGTAATTATATGTTTCAACATTTGATTCCTCGTGTTAGCTGTGACAGTAACTCTATTTTCATAAATCTTTCCGTGTGTGTGTGTCCGTTGACATTGTGCAAAGATAACTTTTGATCAAACTGTGTTGGGAAAAGTCCAAGACGGAAGCGGCTAGTCAACCACTGTCCTCTGTCACATTTTGCACATGGTGAACTTGCAGGTCTTGGCACACATTGGGTGGTGGCTGTGCTCAGTGACTCATGTGGCGCCCGGTGTCTGAAACTTTCGTCAAACGTCTGGCACATGGTGTGTGTGTGTGTGTGTTTGTATGTGTGTCATTGTAGCCGGTGACGCTGGTGGCTCTAAATTCCCCAGTGGCTGCTGATTGGTTGTGCGGAAGATGAGGCACAGGTAAGGGCCAATCAAGGAACCTTGAGAAGGAAACGACACAGTGTGAGCAACTCCGTTACCAAGTGTCTCCAACTAACTTGTTAAGATCACCCTTACAATGCCTTGCACTTGCGTCATTGCTGAGTGGAAATGTCTTATTATTGCCAGCACATTTAGAGGAATCAACAGGATGAAGGTTGGAGAGAATGTTACGGGTATATTTAGTTTTTGGAGCTATTGAAGTGTTTTTGAAATACCCCCTTTCCGTTTTAACACCAGTACACAGTGAAATCTAGTTTATAATGTCAAAAAAAAAAGTATAACTTTAATTTCATCAGGGAATCTCAATGAGATCTCAATCTCTTTTTTGCAAGAGACAGTGCAGCAAGAAGAGAGTTTAGAGACGACACCAAACCTCACCCACTCCCACTCAGGCAGCATCTGAAACAACAACAGGCGTCACGTAAAACGTCCAATATTAAAAGTTTATCATTTAAAAACCTACTGCAGTAAAACGTGAGATCCGTCACTGTAATTCGCCCTCCGCTGCGTTCAGCCCCTCGGAACACAGACTGGCCAATCATAGCGGAGCCTCGGCCAGCCCTGACCCGTGTCTGAAAGCTGTACGGCTCTGCTGCATAGACTTCTATGCTACGCTAGCCACTGAAGGTATACTGAATGTAAACGCATGCTGCTTTTGCTTTTTAATGATTGTAACAGTGGATAAAGTTCAGTTGTTCCTTAATCTCATCGTCTTCTGTCTCGATCGTCACGGTCACACTGACCTGTAAGCTTTTGCTTCTATCTTTTATCTTTTTCTGAAATATCCTTCAAACACATATTGTTGACCCGTCTCATGGAGTGCAGTTAGTGACAGTGTGGGCTCCGTGTAGCCCTGACAGTTTGACGGAATAGCAGCAGGGAGGGGGCGGGACTTAGGGATAGGGTCAATTGCAGTAGAATCATGTCTTGATCCCTCAGCAGAGTGCAGTCATGTTCACATTAAACGTGCTCTATTAAAAGTGGAATGTTCTTTATTATGAGTTTCGGGGTCTTTGCTGGTCATTTCTGAGAGGGAGCAGGTCAAATAATGAGATAGAAGGACTCGGTGAGCAACAATGAGCAAATTTTTTTTTGTCACCAGAATTGTTGTTTTCACACAACTCTTGACAGCTACCTATGATATGATATCAGCACGGCCCTTGTTGAGAAGTCATGAGTGCGTGGTGCCACTACGACACGACGTCACGTCAGACGTCTACCGTCTTCATCACAACAAGTCGTGACGGGTGTGTTCTGCTGTTTTTTTTTAAACTGTCGCAGGCTGATTTCTTTTTTTAGGAGAGGAAGGTCTGTCGAAAGGCCCGGAGGAGGAGGAGGAGGAGGAGGGGGAGGGAGGAGGGGGGAGGGGTGAGGGAGGAGGGGGGGGGGGCATGTTAGATGCTCCAACACTGACGCTCACGACAAAAGTGATGCTCTGCCCAACGCTGCACAGCATGTCCCTGTTGCGTTGGCTTGCCCTTTGTTTTTGTTTTTTTTCCACATACCTCATCGCCGGAAAAAAGCTCCGGTCAGTGCTTAATCATCATAAGGGCAGTCTGTGAGCTATAACCTCTCTTAGTCGTCTCAACTAGATTTAATCATCAGTAGTAAGCGTTCAGACAATCAGTAACGCTTTGCTGCAGCCCTGTCAAATGATTCAGCAGATGTCCGCATCCCTCAGTGGGCTGCTTTCGCCTTAAGAGAGTTAAGTAATGTTGCAAAAGTAGAAGGGAGCCAATACAATCTTTCTTCTTCTCTCTGCAGAATAATAATTAAGAGAACTTCCAAAAGGGGCTCATTGCCAGTCTTGTAAAGATGAGATCATTGTGAACTGTCAAATATGTGTGTGTGTGTTATATATATATATATATATATATATATATATATATATATATTTAAAAAAATTCAGCTACACTGCCAAAGATCGGGACTAATGAAAACTGCAAATTGAGTGCAGTCAGCATTTCAAACGAACGTCCCTTTTTGAATCCTGCTAATTTCCCATCGAAACCTTTTATTCGGGATGCCAAGTGGATGAATGTGCTCCACACTGTGAAGGTCCAGCTGCTGCAGGAATTCTTCTGGTGCAGGGTTTCGACACGGCACCAGCAGAGAGGCCGCTGTAGGAAATGTCAATTCATAGATTTTTGGGGATTGAATCTATTTTACGAGAGAGAGAGGGGCTGGAGGTCAAGGGGTCGTGGGGTATTCAGGTGTTGGACAACCTCGTATGCAGCTGAACCGTCTTCTCTGCTCATGCTGTCATCTCTCAGGCCACGTACAGGGAGAAGTAGTTAAAACGCCTCTCGACGGTGCAATTGTAGAATATTTGTGCGACCGCGGATCAGATTCTCTCTCCCCGTGTGTGCTGAGTGAGCAGGGTGAGACTGATGGAAGGTACTGGGGGGGGGGGGGATGAACGACAGGAAAGCAGACAGGCGGGGAGGGAGGGTTGGTGGGGGGGGTCAGGTGGCGTGACTTTTTACTCCGCGGCTCACTGACCTTGACAATGGAGCCACAGCCAGCGACTCAGATAGCTCTCTCCGATATCGTCTCTCTCTGTCTCTCTCTCTTTCTCTCTCTCTCTCTCTGTCTGTTTCCCTCTCTTCCGCTCATCCTCTCTGTCTCCCTCGCTCCCTCTCTTCCTCTCATCCTCTCTCTATCTCTCTATCTCTCTGTCTCTCTCTCTTCCTCTCACTCTCTCTCTCTTTGTCTCCCTCTATTCCTCTCTCTCTCTGTTTGCCTCTCTCTCTCTCTCTCTCTCTCTCTCTCTGTCTCTCTCTCTCTCTCTGTCTCTGCTCGCTCGTAGGGAACTCGTCCAGCTAGCCGAAATGCCCCACCACCACCACTCTCTGCTGCAGCTCTCCCCTCCCTCCCTCTTACCTCACGTCTGCTCTTTTTCCAGACAAGCGGGTTTAAAAAGCGTATTGAGCCGTCTAGACTGAAGCCGGTCAGCAACCGGTCCCCCTCCCTCCCTCCCTCCTCAACCCCCCGACTCGTGAGTGGCCGGCTACGATGGAAACATTTTTTTTTTGATGAGGAGCAGGTGACCTTGCTGAGCTCCGTCCCTCTTTTTGTATTTTTTTTAAGCCAAGTGCAAAATGACTCTTTGGCCGCATGATATAAACACTAATGACACGTCAACAGTGTGAACGAGCTGTGCTCTCATTTTCTAGGAAATATATTCCCTTGTCACCGATATGTTTAGCGGTTCATCCTCTGAATACATATTTTTTTCTGAGTACATGAGAAAAATAACACGTGTGAGAGTCGTCTGTTGTTCCTGCATAACGAAGACAAATCAATCCAGCGCCTTTTCTTTACAAGGTGTCAGCCTTTTTAAACGAGGGCAAAGTCTCCCCAGACAAACACCGATACCCGCCTGTTAGTCTTTTGATGTTGTTTTGTTTTTTACGAGTACATTTTTATTATTTTTTTACTTCCTGTTTTGGACGCCAGCGGCGACTCGCTGATCTGCTCCACGCGAGCTCGTCACAACTGCGGCCCGTGCCATTTCTGCAGAAGAAGAAGAAGGGATGTAGCTTTGCGGAGCACGTTTCCTCCTCCCTCCCGTCAGCTGATGAGGTTTACTGTAAGGAACCCCGACGTGTGACATTCCACAGAAAGCAGCGGCAGTGATTCTTTTTTTTAAGAGGTGTCTCCAGTCAGCCGATGGCCCCGCCATGTGCAGCGGGATGACTCTCATCTTCGCAGCATGAACGGCTTGATTTGCCGACGGAACGAGGAACTGTTGAATTACGCTGACTTTAAATGCCTCCGTCTGCCTTTCAGTCTTGCGCTACGCTTCACCTTGTCGTTGCTCTCCGCCGCCTGATTTAATCGTTTGATAACGCGACCTAAAGAAGAGAAGCTGCTTCATCCCGAACACGTTTGCCACTGCGGATCATTTCTATGACCTCGGGGTGATTGCGTTCAGTGTTTTCTTGCCGGTGCGAAGTTAATACGTGGGGGTAGTTCGAGCGGAGTCTGTGATCTCTGTGAAACGCGTTCCGTTTCTTAACAAGCGGGGCGACAAAAAAAGAAATGTGCCTCCGCGGTGGCTGGAAAGTGAGCAAGACCTTTGCATTATGCATGTGGAACAAAGTGCCTGACTCCTGGTCGGGTCATCATATCTTCTTACAGTCCGTGGAGGCAAACGGGAGGGTTGTCACTTCTACTCGCTGTGACCGGAAGAGGCCACCGATTATTACACATGGAAGCAGGAGACTAAAGTGCGGGGGGCAACATATCTGGCAGATAAATCCCGAACTGCAGTCCCCACTTGCTGGCCTTGCGAGTCCAGATGTTTTAAGCTAGCAAATGAATTTTTCGAGGCACGGCGGCATGCATTTCCACAGAGCACTATGTGCGTGAGTACAACACACAAAAAAAAAAGAAGGACTGCAGACTCTCAGTAGATCTCACGGACTTGTAACCAACGCTTCCTGCGTCCCACCTCGGGAGGCATGGGGTTGGAAAACCAGTCAAGCGGCACGTATTGATTACCCTCTGGAGAATGCGCGTTCGACCTTCGAGGCGCAATATGTGAAGCTACTTAGAGACTTCAGGTTTCTTTGATGGTTTATCTCTCTCACATCTTTGTCCATCCCGCTTGTGCGGGCTCTCCCCGCCCACCTTCATCTCCCTGCTTTCTATTCCCTTTTCCCACCCATACAGCCTTTCTCATCCTGTCACTCCTTCCTCCCCACCCCACCCCCCGTGGGCCGGTGGTCCCGTCCCTTTGGGAGGTTAAGGGGCACCGTGGGTGAGAGGGCATTTTCGGCAGGTTTTGTGGGCACCCGTGCTCGCCTTTTCCCACAAATGCTGCTGAACCCTGACCCCATCGGGTCCTCACCCTCAAAATCGGTGTGGAGCGCAATTCAGCCGGCCAGACCCTATTCAGGACCGGACTTTTCATTGGAGGAGAATAGAGAAACCCCCCCCACCTCCATGCCAATTGTGGTCAGTGCTCTCCCTTTGTCCGCTGGTCAAGCAGGGTCGGGCGACCGGCCGCCACTAGCCGGGACAAGACTTCCGAAAAGCCTATTCAGCATGTAATTTGACCCCCAGGTTCCATTGCTGACTCACAGGGATCAAACGCTGGGAATCCCTGGGGGGTTCTCCTCCATGGAGGTTTTCATCCATAGAAACTTACCCTTTGGACAAAACTCAAAATGACTAATGATTTTTTTCTTTTTCTTTTTTTTAAGTTTAGTTGATTGCATAACAGTGTTTTACAAATGTGGGACTCCTGGAAGAGTTTGATCCAGGACTCCATTATTGAGTTTCAGTCAAAATCAACTGGAAAAGAAGGAGCACATGGGACAGCTTTCATCCTCTACTTTTGTGGTATGGAAATGTTTGCTGGTGCAGTGGCTGGGGCTAGTCATTGGCTGTGCACTCTTGATTTCCTGGAAGTGGTTAAAAACCAGCCAGAAGCAGTTCTGTAACAGAAGGAAGTAATAGTGCATAAAAATAAACACATTTCAAAGTACATCAAATCTCACTTTTGATGCTGAGCCCGTGGGGGCGTGACCGCAACCCTGCATTTACACAGAGACACCACTGACCTGTGGATTTAACACGTTTCAGTGGGGCCGAATGATGCGCGCCGTGATTAGTAAAAGTCGGAGACGGCTGGAAGAAGGTGCCTTGGAATGCGAGCTGTGCGTCAACAAATACGCCTTGGTTTCATTACGCCCTTTGTCTTATGATGAGTCTGAAGTCCCATCGTTCTGCTTTGTTCCACTCTACCGTAACACACACAAACATGTGCTCAAGCACAAACCCCGGAAACAATGTGATGACAAGTAGGTGACGGTATGCGAGGCAGAGAAGGTGAGAAAACCCAGAGTTTCAGATATGATGGTCCCATAGCATATGACAGCGTGCGTGCGTGCGTGCGTGCGTGCGTGCGTGCGTGCGTGCGCACAGACTCCAACTTGACGCATGGTTTAAATCTTTTGCAGGAGGGGAGCACTTTGATTGTAATGCCGCGTGCTGTGTGCTAAAGCGGGGGCCTGCTGCAGCTTTCAAGCTGGTCAACTGTCAGGACTGGAGCGTGAAAGGGGGGCCCCTGAGTGAAAGGGGTGGAGGGTCCCACTAGGGGGGTCCTGGAGGAGGGGGGTGAGGGGGGAGTGGGGAAGTGGGGGGGGGGGGAGGGGTGGCTTGTAACGGACCTCCTGGGCTTTGAGGGCCCTCTGTGTGGGCCGCTGCAGCGCGGCCCTCTTCACAAGAAGAAGAAGAAGAAGAAGAGAGGGAGGGCGGGCGGGCTCCAGGGGAAGGTGCCGGTGCACTGGCCCCTGCAGCAGGGAGCGTGGGCAGGACGCCAGCTCACCCGTCGAAGTCCCACATACCAGATGTTCCTTGTCAGGGAGCTCTTGGCTTTTAATAAATTGAGTTACTGTAAATCTGTAATAAAGCAAGGCAAACATGGGCACCCCCCACAACCCTCACACCCCCACCTCCACACACATCCCAGATATTCTGATCTCGCAGACTTTTCTGAGTGTCCCGCAGGTCAACCCCTGGTGAAGGGGCCGTGTCCCAGCTGCCAAACCTGCCAATTATTTCCCAACCCACACAAGGGGACGGATGTTTTCCTTTTCCCTTTACCCCCCAACCCGCACTCTTTAGCTATAGAACATGTCATTCATGCTTCTGGACTGTAACATCACCAGGTTTCTAACCTTCAGTCCTTGATCTCCTTCAAGGGGCCCGACTCAAAAGACAAAATGTATTTTAAGATGTTGTGGTTTAACAGAAAATCATGGCATTAGGTTTAATAATCCTGTTTGGGTAATCAGGTTTTCCTCTTTTAATGTGACCCTATAAAATAATCAAACTGATGTTCTAAGCAGTAAACTGTGTTTCGCTACATTAAACACAACTTTACAATAAACACTAATGTTTTTCATAACGGCTTGCTCCGATTTATTGATCTGGAAAAAAATATTTTGTAGAAAGTTAATATAATGGCAGCACGATGCTGCTGAAAGTAGATAAACATTATTGAATCACCCTCCACCCCGTATCCGCTATGTTTAGGCTTGTTTGAATGCGTGCTCGGCAAACACACACTGCATCTGTTGTTGCCACCACCAGACCCGAGGCATGGAAGGGTCTTTCACCCAGGTCACGGACGCCAAGTGTTTGTGGAAGTTATCCGATCCGCCGCAAGAAAACTAAAAAGAGCAAATGCCTCCGGGCGGCCCAAAGGGTCGGGAAGAATGTCCTCTGTGCGGTCCCTCGCTTAGATTTACAGCGCCTCTGAGGACGGCTCTGGCAGTGGTCAGTCGGCTTTGAAGAGAAGTGCACCGCGAGTGAATCACTTTGAACCTGCTCTGAGCCGGGCTTGAGGGAGACCCGCGGTCCCACCTGAGTGGAACAGGACGGTAAATCTAAAGGCAGCTCCGGGTTTTGTTTGCACTGTGAGATGGGGACCTGCGTCATAATTTGTTGCCTGCCGAATCCTCTGGTCCAACAGTTCTACAACTGTGGCCTGGTTCCTGTGGCTTTTACGCGCTGGCTAGGCCTGGAACGTTTCCACAGCAAGTGAAAATATTAAAGTGAAAGTCCATATCTTTCTGTCTTTCCTCCACTCCCTCTCTCCGCTCTCCGACTTAAGGTTTAAGGTCCTTGCTTTTTATGCTTTTGTTGCCGCGGGTTCTTGCAAACTTGTGCATGCATTCCTTTTCTGAATTTGCTCGTAAGCCTGGTTGCATGGTTCTCCAGTGGCACCCGCAAAACCACGGCAATTACGCAATTGTGGCCAATACCGTAATTGCAAAATGTGAAACAACTGTATGTCAGAGGCGAATGATCCCTCTTCTGCCTTCCCTCCAAAAAACACGCCGGCCACCAGAAAGCCGATGCATTTTTAAAGACCAGAAGTGCGAGGAGGGAGCAGGTAGAAAACCAGAACACGTGCTGTGACGGCAACATGCAGCCATCGTGAGACATCTCGGGCGGCTTCTGATGAGCGCAGGAGCAACCGTCCTTTGTGCTGGCTGTAGATTTGTAGTCAGAAAACAAAGGATCAGAGTGCGAGTATGCCCGTGAATTGTTGCGGTCTTGAGATTGGCCAGGGTTTCGTCACGGGGACCAACGCAAAATCCTTTGTACTCACGTCTCTGTACTGCGCCACCTGTTAGCTATCCCAACAAAATTGAAAGTCCATGCTTCATGTAATCTGGAAACAAAGATGGTGGTGTCATGTGCCCCACCCAACAGGTAATACTTTCACTCAACCCATGATCCGGTCTTTATCTACCTTGGGTAAGGCTCGGGGACTGTAATCCTCTCAGATGCAAAACCTTGGGTCCATTGCCTAAAGTATTAAAGCCTTGCTTAAGTAGGCTTTAGGTTTTACTCACTGGCCGGTGGGCTGTTCCATCTGACACCTCCCACAGTTTGTGGTGCAATGTTTGTTTTTTCACAGGCTTCCCAAATGTTCCTCTCCTGGGGACCTCTGGGATTTTGCATGTCTTTAAGGCTCTTTAGCTAAGCCGGAAAAGCAAACAAAGGCATATCTATTATATGATAAGTGGATCTCACATTACCCACCCATTTCAGTGCAGTCGCCAGCACGGGCCACTTTCCAAGTGACTGATATTTTCACAGGGGCCAACATGTCAAGGGATGGTGTAATTGATTGTCTTGGATATTTGAGTATGCCACTTTCCCTAGTTCAGAGACCCCCTAATGCTTCCTTCTCCAGTTATATGGCTTACCCGTGTGGTGAGGTTTTGACACATGACAGCGAAGCAGGATAGACATGTTGTCATGGTACATATTTGGACAAGGGCAATGGAGGCCATATGTTCTATTTCATGAGGAACATTTACTTTAAAGCTAATACTATAGTAACAATACCCTTCTAAAATACTTAATGCCGAAACATATATAAAGACGTGTCTGGCCGCTTTCTGCTGCCTTCTCCCATAGGTCACTTTATGCATACATGCTCTTAAGCCTTTGAACAAAGGATGTTAATTTTTGTTGAAAACAGGCCCCTGCTGAAGTTTATCCAAATGAAAACTTCAAGGCTGAAGTCATCGGTTTGCCAATGAATTTATTGAGTAAAGCTCTCCTGCTCCATGGAGGCGTTTTGATAGTTGCCTGCAGGAAAGGAGTGTTCGAAGGATAACTTATCTGTTTGAGTTGGGCTTTTTTCATTAGCTTCTCTTTCAGTTTTGGCTTCTTTCTTTTTTTTTAAACATGGCCGAAAGGTAAACTATTCTCAAGTGAACGTTTCCTGTTCTTCTCTTTATGATCGTATTACTTAAACAGGAAGAGATTATTAGTATTATTTGATATTATTGAATTTAGTTTTGATATTTTTCTCAGACTTTTGGATCCTGAGGCTACTGCGAGAGCCAGCCTCAAAAAAAAAAAAAAAAAAAACATACCCAAGATGAGAAATTGAGAGTTGACAGCGCAGGTCATTTTAACTTTCTTTTACGATACGGATCTCCTGTAGGAGTGTGTCCAACATACCTGCTTCTGTGACATCTGGCTTTGCTGTCAACCGCTGCAAGAATGCTAGAACTGACTTCAGATTTTTTTTTCTCCAAAGACGTGTACATAGCGCAGAACCATTGAACCGCAGCAAAGTCTTTTTTTATCAGAAAGATCCTGAACATGTCATGGAAACTGAGTGCAATCTATTGCCTTGGACCTCTGCCATCGCACCCTTGAGAAAGGCACTTAACATGAATTACTCGGCACAAGCGCAAAGTCAGAAAGGATATAGGAGCCACTACAGAGGTGGTATTGGTCAGCTGACTGTGTTAGTGTCTGTGACATTGTTTGCACAAAGGCAGTTTGGCATGTGTTGTCACAAAGTTAGTTTCTCTTATAAAATGTTAATGTGTGTGTATTTGCTTCGCAGATATGTGCACACTGTTCAAATAGATTAGATGGTTGATAGACGCGCTGCCATGATGCTGGTGGTATGACATTTAACGGATTAAATCTTAAACTTTACCATAAATTATTTCCACATTGTGTTCATATAATAGCTGGATGGCTTCGATAGAGAAGCAGAGACTCGATCTGGATTGAACTGCCTCAAGGTGTGAGTGGGAGTATGAGCATGTTTGATTTGGTCTGAAGGTTGCTCTAACTATGCATTTTATCCTCATACAACGGTTCGTATGAAATTGTTACTACTCATTTTTCATGCGTTTTCCTATGAAAGTCCTTCAACACATTTGTTACATACAGCTTTAAAAAACAACTTTGGTCTTCACAGGAACCAACTTAGTTAGGGTTAGGAAAATATTGTGACGTACTTAGTTAGGTTTAGGAAAAGATGATGGTTTGGGTAAAATTAACTACGGACGTTACGTGACAAATACATCAACACTGACTTGTCGTTCCACACGGTGGTACCAACAGCAGTCTCCTAGGCTGAAAATCGTGTTTTTCTTTGACCCATCCACCTGTGGCTTTTTGCCGTCTTTATACTTCCTGGTTCATGATTACGTGCATACGACTTGATTAAGTGCGATTATGTACTAATTCGAGCGTATTCATTTTCGTAGTTATGGCTACGAACAGCCGGAACTATGAATGTGGATAGAAGTAAAGTGGCAGTTTATTTTTAACTTCAGCTTAATTTGTACTGAATTTTTCTCACTTTTATTTTAAGTGTTTGAGAACAATAACTCCTGCTTTCTAGTTTGAATGCTCAGTTTTATTTTTAAACTAAACGCCACTGCAGATTAAATTTTACATTACATTTTTCGAGGCATATAGATTTGTCGGGGGGTTTCTCACTTAGATTCCCAGCAGCTGACATTATGCACCTCCACGACTAGAACTTGGCCTCGGGCATCTTTCTCTTCTCTCGAGTCCAGTCAGCCAGCCAGCCAGTCTTTTTGGAAATTTTTTTGCCTCTGGCTCCCTGGTGTGAGTAGTTGGTCAGGAGGCCAGAGCAGGGCTCTGCTGGCAGTAGACAGCCACCAAAGCTTTTTTTTTTTATTCTGCCAGGATATCCTCTTGACATGACCCGGTGCCAACAGTGACCATCACATGTAATAATCTTGGCGTGGCTCAGGGAGCAGCTGGATGCACGTGCCATGCATGCCCATCCGCTGCCTTAAGGAGCCTGAAGTAGGCTTACCAGGGGAGGAGCTTACGCTTAGCCGACGAGCCGTTCAGCCAACTTGTCCCTCACCTCTCCCTCATTCAGAAACAGCAAGTATTAAATCAGTTGCATACTTGAACCCTGATTTATGTTTTCCATCATCATCATCGATTTCTCATCGAATCTTACTTGCATATTTTTTAATTTAACAAATGTTGAAAACAACCTCAAACAGTATTTGTAAATTTGTCAAATGTTCGTGCAGCCGGACAATGTTCTTTTTTCTTCTTCTTCTAGTTACCATAATTTGAAGAATTGTTACCCAAAAATAAATTTGCCACCTAATGCAGAATTGTGGCTTTTTTCAAAATGAAGGAAAGGAAGTGTTCTTAAAGTTGGCCAATAACATGATACAGTATGCTTTGTAGGAAAAATTGACCACTATACCACCTCGCAAAAATTGGATAAAAACTTCATGTTAAACTGTTATTCTTAACTGTCTGTAATCAATCATGTCACGAGAATTCAATATAAAATCCAGCCCATTGCGTTATCCATTCTCAACTACGGGCCCAGAGGTCACTGTAACTATTCAGGCCTGTTGCGAAAGAGGTTTATGGCTCCCCACATAACAGAATACCCCGGTGGCTTACGCGGCTGCAGCAGGAATACAGTTGAAACAGACACAGGTGATTTAAAGATTTTTTTTTGACACCCTCATGCATGCATAAGCCGCTTTCTCCCGTGCACAAGGCGAGGCCCCCGGTCTGCATGACCTAGAAGAAGCTAGACTGGATGACCCAGTGGTCAACTTAGGAGCCATCTGGCAACCAGCGTCTTGTGTGGCTTACCCTTCCCAATGGCTCACGCAATTCCTTAAGCAAGCATAAGTGCGCTTAGGAGGACTTAATCTCAGGGAAACTGGTTTGGGCCACACTGTGTGACTGCGAGTGTGGGTGCGCCCGGCTGTAAGGTCACGGGGTTCCTTCAGCCGTGTAACACTGAGACGGTGTTTTTTTTTTTGGCGACGCCTGTTGTGGGATCAAAATCTCTGGAATGGATGTGTCCTTTTAATGACATGTGCCCCCCCCCCACCTCGCCTCCGTACAAAGGTGTTCATACCAATGCTTCTCTCGGTATCTCAGACTACTCGTGTTTTCATGAGGGCACAACTGTAAAGCTGCACCGACAGCGCAATGAGCCATCTGGTGCCGTTGGTGAGATCAGTTGTCCGATCGTACCGAGGATAGAAGGCATTTGTCGCTCTGCGAGATGCCCCCGGGCGTCTTCTGTCGCCCAGCGAGGCGAGGAGGGGAAGTGAGAGAAGCTTGAGCCTGTCTGCACTTGCACAGAGGTCACTGCTGGCCTTTTGACAGTCTGCCAGTGCAGGGGCCAGAGTCTTCCAGAAGAGGGCCTTGGCTACAGGCGGACAAGCGAGCCAGCCAGCCAGACAGGCAGCCAGCCGCATCGTCTGCAGTCTAGGTCTGGGGCTAGGGCCCCGGACTAGGGCGGCTCAAGTTACCCAGACAGATTTGTTAACACTGTTTGGGTCCGCTCGGCTTTCTAGCCAGGCCTCCGAGCCAAACGCGGTTGAGGTGACTTAATCTGTCATTAAACTCACATTACACCCGGACAGAGACTCGGCTCAGGGGCAGGGACAGCGCTCCCTCTCCCACTCACTGGCATGGCTGGCTGGATTTGAGCAGACACAAAGAGTACCCCCCCTCTGCTCCCTCTCCTCCTCCTCCTCCTCCTCCTCCTCCTCCACCTCCTCCTCCTCCTCCTCCACCTCCTCCTCCTCCCTATCCTCTTCATGCCACACACCATGGCACAGCTAGACAGCCCAGCACGGTCTAGACAAAAGCAATTTCACTTGAAGTTGGAAAGTAATTTGACTGTGTGACGGGCACCTGCGTGGATTGGGTGCAGTCGACAGGGTGCACGAGCGTATTTGTCTTCTCGCATTGGGGGAAAAAAGACCAATTGAGAACACTGAGGTTATCTGCTGTTTGGATTTTTAAGAATTTGATCAATGATCAGTCTTTTGTCATATATATTTGCAGAAATATCTATCTGAGCACTAAATATATTGCGATTAAAGACATAATGGCTCGTTTTAAATGGCTTCAGGGAATTAATGATGTATAATATAATATAATATAATGAAGCCTGTGTGCTTTAACTATGTGAAAACTAGATTACAATAATTAGTACAAGAAACCAACAAAAAGTCTTTTTACTATATGTTTAGTCATGCGCTTCATATTTAAACAATTAAAGATAACTGAGGAAAAACCGCCCCAAAAAAAAAACATCCAATTTTAATATTTTCTCTTATGAACACGTAACTGCCACACTGTTATGGGCAAAGCGTGACTATTCCAGCATTTGTTCACGTTGTAACTCGGCACACATTGGTCTTTGTACTTTCTTCACTGGCGATCAGACAAACGGGAGGAGATGGCTGAACTTGGTTCTCATCGGGCAAACAAAATTGCTTCCATTACTCTCAGCTTGGAAATGTCAGAGACCTTAACAACCTGCAGTATCTCGAGTGGAGGTCTAAGACATCGTTTCCCTCTGTTGAGATTTGTTTTTACGTAGCAGCTGGTTCTGGTTCACCCCCCCACCCTTCCACCCCGACCCCTCCCCACCCAAAAAGAACCTCACCGCGCTGTCATGAGCAGCCAAAAGCCAACATATGAACTTTATAACCAACTGTTACAAGAGCGGCGCAAAAAGCCAACAAGCCACATATTTCCCAGAGAAGAGAAAAACGTTTATTTCATTTCACGTCGTTTTATTGTATTATACTTTTTTTTAATTTAATATATTTGTTAACTGCGGTTGCATTCTGGACGCAAAGCTGCGTTCGGGCGGTTCCATGGGCGCGTCGCTCGTGTAGTTGTGAGCGACCGTGAGAAGAAAACGCACGTGTGCATGGAAACCGAATTGAACTGAGGACGGGTATGAGACAAAGAGCTCCTGCTGGTATCCTTTTTTAATTTTCTTGGCCTTTAATGCAACAGTGAAACCAGGGCTCTTTTTTTTTTTTTACAGTGGTCCAAATAATATCGAAAAAAGATAATCCGGGTCCTCACTTCTTTTTAGCTGAATCATGAACTGAACACACATTGGTGTAATAAAAAAAAAAAGAAATCCCAAATCTTTGGAGGTTTCCCGTCCCCAATCAAGCAAACTGGCTACTCTCCTCCAACGTGTTTGGAGGTGTTGCGTTTGCTTGAAAGGAAAACCTGCAGACTATTGACCCTCATGGTTTCAGGCCAGTGGTAGCTGTTCGTTTAAGCATTTATAAAATGATAGAATATAAAGAATTGCTCACATTTCAAAGATTTTGCTCCATGACACTACGATTAAACGGGACTCCCACTGAATGCTTTGACTGACCAAAGTCTCCGTTTTTTTTTTCCCCCCCGCCGGCAGGTCAAGAAGTACTTTGAGCTGGAGCCGCTGGCCAGAGGGAAGCGCTGGATCCTGGAGGGCAGCACCACCGACAACCTGGAGGCCGTGAAGGAGAGCTTCAGCCAGTTCATCGGCCTGCTGGAGGACAAAGACACGGAGCCGGCGAGGATATGACGCTCGCACTGCTGATGCTCAGAGACATTGGCGGCCAACGACGACCAACACCCCGCCGGCCGGTGCCCGTGCACGTGCACACACACACGCTCTCATGCACGAGCACAAACATGCACGTAAAGTAACGTAGCGGCGGACGCCGGCCTCTCCCCCTGAGAAGTGTGTTGCGTGCCGCCCCTCCCGTCACTGCGCTCTCGTTTTTGTTCAAATCGAAAGAGTTTGTGTTTGTGTGTGTGTGTGTGTGTGTGTGTGTGTGTGTGTGTGTGTGCACAAACGTGTCAGCCGCTGCAACCCGACAGAGGAGAGCTGCCGTCAAAAGCCACCCCGATGTATCGCGGTTTCGTCAAGAAAAGTCATTGAACTGCCAGAAATGGGAAATCTTGTTTACTACTTTCTGTGCCCTTGTGATTAAACCAGTGGCATGTGGGACACAGTCATCTGCGGACACTAATGCACACATCACTCACTCTGACACACACACACACACACACACACACACACACACACACACACACACACACACACACACAGAGCAGAGCCCAGGTTGTCTGTAGATATGTTTAACATCTCCAGTGATTACTTTACAGGATGTGTGGGCGGGGCTCGGCCGATGTGCTGTGTGTCTGTCCAGCGTGTGCTTCTCCTCCTCTTTCCACTCGGTAACAACCGGCGGCGCCGCGCCATCGGAGTCAGTAGCCTAGTGTTATGTGTGGTAGCCGCGTATCGGTGTGCCGCACTGCGTCTGAATATCTAATCCGAATAGCGTAGTCCCGAGTGCATCTCATGGAGTATTGTGTACACGCAGACGAGTACACGTACAAGTACTGCCAATCACGTGGCCAAGTGCGGGGTGACTTTACGGAGACCATTTAGAGGAAGCGGAAAACAAGTCTGAATGCTTTCTATAAATGTGCAACTTAGGATATATTTCATAGCTCCGTATGTTAACCGCGTAGAGCTTCGTTTAGATTTTTTTTTTTTATATATATATATATATCTCGTACCACACTTATGACTTCTTTCAAATCAAAGATAACCACCACGATGATTGACCCGGGCTGGAAGTAGCCACAAAATAGAGAAATGTAATCATTTCTTCTCAGTGTTCAGCAAAATGTCACATTTGTCTTTCTACAATTCTACTGTAATTTTCTTTTTTTTCTATTTTGAATCTGACACAATCCCTCTCAACACTAGCGAGCGACTCCGGTCTCCCATCGGGGTGGAATACGAACTCTATCAATCAGCCACAGCAACAGCTGCGTGTGACAAGTCCCTGTCCGACACCCTAATGCCTTCCAACTGTCCGCGAAGACCCCTCCCCGTCTGCTGTTGATCGCAGACCCCCGTTCTCTTTTTTAGTTTTTTTTTTAATCCCCGATGCCATCGTTCAGCCCGGGTGCCCTCGTGTGGACTCCACACCTCTGAAATGAGTCTCAGTCATTGTGCCACAGGTGTGTGCTTGTCCCAGAGAGGCGCCTCAGTAACAGATACTGGCCACGCCCCCTTCCGTGCGTGCTTTGTCTGTCCGTATTTGGTCTGGTTTTTAGAGAGATTTAATCACTTTTTGTACCTGACGCAAGGTAGTTTTTTTTTTTTTCTTTTTACAATCTGGATGGATCGGTGCATTTGATTGCTGGAATGCAAAATACATCATTGGACTTTGCATATCATCTGCCCACAAATAGGTTTCTGCAGTCTTGTTTTTGTTTTTTTATATGTATTTTTCTTTCTTTCCTTATTTTTTTCAATCAAAGGTTTTGTCAAAAATGGCAATTAAAGTTTTAAAAATGTAATCATGGTCTTAGTTGTTATTAACATTCACAATAGTTCTACTTGTTGAAATGTTGTATTATCAATATATTTTATATTTTACGTCCGAGTGCCACGTTGAATGCCACAATGTCTCCATTATTAACGTGTAATCTCACGATGGGAGCAGGAATGATAAACAGCAAAACAAATATTTTACAGAACAATAACTGAACTGTGTAGCTCATGTTTGTGGCGTTTTATCTGTTTGTGAAACACCCAGTTTGAATTCGTGGACTGGACTCGTTCGGTCTGTCTTAAGTAGACGATACGTACAACCAATGAAATGAGTGTGATGAGCTGAATGTTTGCATACGCTCTCTGGAAGCGTTTTCTCCACAACGTCTCAGATTTGTGATTTAAGGTGACCTGTGGAAACCCGAGACCCTGGAAGATAATCGGGGGGGTGGCGGGGGGGGGGGCAGATGAGCCGAGTTGAGGTCGAGCCAAAGTAACAACAACACACACACACACACACACACACACACACACACACAAAGCACTCAAAGTCAAAGTGGAGCCGCTGAAGAAAGTTCTGAGTGGAAAGTTAACCGAGTGAGACAGGAGCTCCTAATAAATGTACTCTACTCCGCGCTACCTCTGCCTCCCCTCTTCTTCTCCTTTTTGCCCCCTCTCTTTCAAATTAACCGTGTGGCTTTAATACAATGTGTGTCATGCAGGTTGCCCCGGCGACTCTTTGATCCTGTTTTCCAGTCTCTGCCTCTGGGGCAGACGTGCTTCTCTTCAGTCTGCTGCACACCAGCTCTGGAAGCTGCTGCAGACCTCTGAGACAAACCATGGGCCGCTGCGCTCGTCTCGCTCTCCCCCACCCCCTCCCCCGCCTCCCCTCGCCCCTTTTCTCTTCCTGTCGCTCTCACTTTCTCCCTGTTTTTTTGAGTCCTCTTTATCTCTCTCTCCTTACCGTTTTTTTGTTTTCATTCAGGTTCTCTCCATCTCTCTCCCTCTCCCTCTCTCCCTCTCCCTCTCTCTCTCTTACTCACTCTGCTTCCCTTTGGTCACGCCGAAGCAGCCCTCCCTCAGCATGGGTATCCAGGATGCCCAGGGGGGAGCGAAGAGGCCAGGACCTCAGCGTAGCAACCCTCTCTCTCTCTCTCTCTCTTTCTTTCTTTCTTTCTTTCTTTCTTTCTTTCTTTCTTTCTCTCTCTCTCTCTCTCTCTCTCTCTCTCTCTCTCTCTCTGACTGTACAGATTGTAATCCCATCAGGAAGACAAGAGATGCAGCCGATACTGAACCTGTACCTGTTTAATCGCTGGCGTCTGGCTGTTCTGATCAGATAGTTAGATAGATCTTTTTTTGGGTGGTGTTCTCTCGTCCTTGTTGGCAGCAGACCCTCAGTGTGGCTAACGGATAACTTTCTGCAAAGTTCTATCATCGTTTTAATCCAATCTGTGCTTCACCGAGCAAAACAATAACGGAGACGCGATGTTTACTGTGATGGATACGGTATCTCAAGAAGCAATTCAAGTCTCTGCAAGTCCTTTTTTTTTTAATTATAATTCCCTAAAATGAATGGTAATTAATGGCTGCCTGGAAGGGAGGAAAAACACTGAGAAATCTAACAAACTATGGCAAGCCTAATTGTTGGCAGTGATATAAAGTAAACGGTGCGATTTGTAACAAAAGGGAGTGAAAACATGCAGCGACGCCGGAGGGGGAGAGTCTGCACGTAGAGAACGAGACACAAAGGGCAGGTGAACTCACATTCACCGTTTGTCTTCCTGCTTTTTGATTTTCCTCTCGCATGAAGAGCACCACATGTACGTCATTAACAGTTTTCTTTGCATTAACGACCTGGTTACAGTGTGTGTGTGTGTGTGTACAGTACACACACACACACACACACACACACACACACACTCACACATCACAGCCGGTGACATCACAAGGACTCGTGAACATCAACAATCAGGATCTCAGTGACGGAAGTGGACTGACCGCAGAGTGAACCAAGCCATGTGGTTTAGTTTTTATTAACAAGATATTATCCTCACACTTTTGCCACGTTGTGTCTTTTTCAGCACAAACTCACAAACTCCTTCAACGGCAGTCGTTCACTTCTCTTTAGCCCAATAACAACAAAATGCTGTTTGATGAATCCATATCTGCCAATATCTGTACGTGTTATAGAGAGGTTGAAATATCAACAAAAACAAAAGTATCAGCAGTATCAAATTCAATATGTTTGTTATAAGACAGATTCTAGATAACATTTCTGAAGGAGTTATTAGTGCATTCAAACGGCTGCAGTTTTACCTGAACGGACAACAAAATGCGTGACGTTGCATATGACAATATTCTGCCAATTTAAAGGTTGAATTAACCTCGTAACAGAACATAGTGATCATATAAATAAAAGTGAAGCGTGTAGAGGTGACAGACTTTAAAATTGCATTTGCCCCTTTTGGTGAGAAGACCAATACTATATATTGGATTTTGAATGTTGTGCGTGCTAGCATATCATTCTAAGGAGAAAAGTGTGCCACATACAGTATAACGACCTACCAGACCCGGTCACACCCAACAGAATCGACCCTGTGAGCTCTGTGAAATGCAAACCCACGACCCGACGGGGAACCTAACATTCTGTTTACAAGACAAACAGAATGCCTGTTTTCTTAAACCCTGCAAAGAATGCCCTTTTCTCTCTCTGTGTGTGTGTGTGTGTGTGTGGGGCAAGCATTTCTGCTGATAAGACCCTGCCAGGAGGTGGAACAGATGTTTGCCCTGACATCCATCTGGGCCTCGTACCCCTGCTTTGCCTCCCACAGCCGATGCTCCACGCAGAAGCCCCCCCACCCACCCCACCCCTACATTCCCGGACCCCCATCACAGCGAGGGGGCTTCGGCGGTGACACAGCACAGACATCGTGCCTCGACGCTGCTTCCATTCACGGTACATGTGTGCGTGTCCGTTATCAGACAGGACCTCCGGGTTCAACAGAGGTGTTTCCTTCTTCGTTTCAACACTCTTCTGCCGTCATCACACACACACACACACACACACACACACACACACACACACACACACCCCTTTGAAAAACAAACAAAAGTGACGGAAATGCTTCGATATGATGTAAGCCAGTGAGGAAATGTTCCCTGGACCGTATAATCATTTCCAGATTTGTGAGATGATTATTTCCAAAGAGTTTACTTGATGTGCAGCACTTTGACATTCTGACTGGTTAGTTCTTTTTTGTTTTTGTTTTTTTATTTATGCTGAAGGTGTGAGAGCCAAGCTGCGCAGTTAATGTCAACCTCATATGTCAATTATAGCAGCTGTGGATAAATAGCTGCATTTTTAGTGGCCAAAGCACATTAGTGATGCTCCTCAACCACAAGGATGACTTTAACATGTATGTTAATCTCCATCTCCTGTAAACTTTTATTTTATTATCATTATTATTATTATTATTAGATAATAATAAAATGATTGCATCGTGCATCACGAGCTTGTGAAATGGACTAAAACCGTGCCTGATATTGATTTGCAACGAAACTAACAGGTGTCTTTTTTTTGTTTTTGTTTTTGTTTCCCAGCTCCGTGGATTCCTCAGAGCTGACGTCCCCCCGGCGCCCACGTGATGCCCGCGGGTTCTGTGGTCGAGCCGTAAAACTAACGAGCGGTTCGAGTCCGACAGAATCCTACAGGTGTTACACCCCTGCCAAGCAGCAACACGCCACAATCATTATCGCGGCTAATTAATATTCAGCTGGATTTTGTTTCGCCTTCACGGTGCTTTGTGAGTCACAAAGGTTTATTTATTTAACTTTTCCTTTTTTTCTTTTTGTCCACGCATACTTTTTCAGTTTTATTATATCTGATGTGAAGATCACGATTAAATTAAATGACTGACTAGTCAGACAGCTGTCGAAGTCCTTTCTTTCTAATTGTTCCTATTTGGACGAGTAAAGGCCTCGTTCACCAGTTCAGACCTTCTCATCATCACTTATGACTTTACTCTTCACGTAAGAAGACACGTGGACGGGAACAGATTTTCCTCTTTTTACGCGCTGCAGAACGTCTTTTTCCGTTTGAGCAATGAAAACATGAAGACTATGACTTTAACGATAGTTTTCCACATGCAAGTAATCACCGCTGTAAAAAAAAATATAAAAAAATAACGCTGGGCTTGGATTGATTTTGATCCCAGATTTCAACAGTGCTGGAAGAAGTATTCTGAAAAAAAAATGTTTTTACTTCAGTAAAAATAGCAACATCTAAAAATGAAGTAAATAAATAAAGTTAAAATAGCTCCACTACAAGTAAGTACAGAAGTGTAGATATTATTAGATACTTTTTTTATTATGGATGAATTACTGTGTGTGCTGTATTTTACGATGTAGCTGGTTTAAGTAGCTAATTTAAACTACTCAATAATCTGTTGGGTAGTTTAATCTATAACAATGCATCACATCACTTATTTTGTATGTATAACATTTATCTTTAAACTAACTATAGCTGTTAAATGACATGGAGGGGACTAGTAGGTACACATTTGCCTCTGAATTGCCGTGATATGTTTATTCCTAAAACAGAAATAAGACTGTTAGTTAGCATGAGATGAGATGAATATGGTCCCTGTAGGTTTCCCGCGTATGTTCGGCTGTTAAAGGACTTAAACTTTTGTCCTCGAAAAAGTTGAGGAAACCACGCTGTGCAATTCTACTCCGGGGCCTTTGTGGCCACCTAAACGCCTCTTGTTTTTCCTGCGTGTTTGAATGCCTCGTCTGTTGGGTGACTTCCGTGGGATTCCAGCGGGCTTGTCACTCAGATTGTTTGTCCTGGGGACGAGATCTGTGTGAGTCCTGTTTCCCTTCCCCTTCTCCTCGGGCCCAGAGTGCTGATGGAGACCCCGCATCCCAGGTGGGCCCGCACATCAAAACAAGAGGGATCGCGGCTCTTGGTTTTCAGACAAACATCACTCACTTTCTTTGTTGTCTGAGGGACAGGGGGGCACGGCGGTTTATCTCCAGAGGATCTCCCCCAGCTATCGCCTTCCACCGGCCCACCGCCCCATCCCACAGGAGCCGCTAAAAGCACATGTCAGTCAAGGAGAAGGCGTTGCATTCCTTCGAGGGGTCAATTAGTGGTGGCCACCGGGAGCATCTGGTGCATCTTTAAGAATCTTAAGATTTTCTAAGATCAATTCTCCTTTCCGAGCTTTAAATCCCCTCTATACCAGGGCACCTCTGTAGTCTTGGGTTTTGAAGATAGCGGCCCAGTTCTCCCAGCAGACCGACCCCTCCCAGTCCGGGGTCAGTCTGCTGTGAGTTATTTGACGCTTGAGCCTGATTCACGACGTGCCACATATGAAACCTATTGCTCTCTGAGGCCGTGTGATGGGCTCCCAGCAGCAGCAGCAGCAGTGGAGCAGCTCCCGACCCATCTGTGCAGGTGATTCTCTCTCCGGCCCGTCGTCCCCTTCAGGCCTGTAAGGAACGTGGTGTCTAGGGACTTTTATGAGCGCGACCTCAACATGCCCATCTCGAGCCGGTCTAGACTCAGCGCTCCGTTTACTAGAGTCCCCGTCCCACTGGTGTCCATCAGACTTTTCACTTTTTTACCAGTGATTGTCTCCCTTGTCGTTACTCTCTTGAAGACGGGACAGGCGCGAGGCTTCGACCGGCCCTTTTTGTGGACTCTTGTAGAATTTACTGTCCTGCCTGCGAGAGCAGGGAATAACAAAGAGGGAGACTGACGTGCACTGCCTCGCTCTGTGTGAGTGAGATGAGCATGTGCAGAGTACAGCTGTGCTTTGGCTGCACTCTGAGAAGGTGGCATCCGCCAGCTTTAAACCTACATCAACGTGAAGCACAAGCACGGGGAGAAGTGGTCGAAGGGAATGTTTTCTATGGGATGAGTGAAACTATTTCTTTACACAAACACAACGCACGTGGCCTTTACTTTATTCGCCATCTTTGATCGCCCCCCTGACGACTCCCACGACGAGCCGACACGGTGAACGTTTCGTAAGTAGCCACAGGTGATTATTCAGTCGCTAATAGCTAGTAAATACTTAATTGTCGCGTATAAAGCCGGGCCTTTGCTACATTATGGTCTGTATTGGTGTGCTGCGTGGCACCGAGCCAAACACCGTAGGTGGATTAGCTCATTCAAATCCAAACAGTTTACGGGGAGAGCAGCTCCAGTGACGACACTATGTGGGCAGCTTGCAGCTCTCAAAATACAAACGTTCCGTGTGAAAGCGGAAAAAAAGAAAAAAGAAAAAAAAAAAGGAGAAAAAGTGAGTCTTTCACAGGAACAATCTAGTAAACACGGGGCGCTGCGCAGAGAGCGAACACCTGTGTTTTACCAAAGTTTTTTTCTCTGGCACGGAGCAGCTCGATCACTGCCGGGAGCCATATTTGGTCGAGTGCAAAATGTAACGTCTCCCGGCGATGACAAAACGCACCCTGACTCAGGCAGGAAACTGCAGAGTCGGTCACAAATGAGACCCGAGTGAACAACAGAGGCGGGAGAAGGTGCACAGAGGGGGGCCGCGATGATTCAGCTCTGCAGGCCGCAGACACAAACACTGGGTTACATAGTGGGAATTAAGCTGAGAGCCGAAGCCAGGAATAGAGTTTAAGGTGTTGAGAATTAGGGTTAAATGTCAGAAAGGTCAAGTTAGAGACCAGTTTAGATTGGCTTAGGGAGGTTATCTGTAAGGAGCTTTCTGAACAATTGGTCAACTGGCAGCTAGAATTCTGAGACTTTCTATTCTTTTACCGTCTCCAATGGTGTACAGCGTATTTACCCATGACACATCTGAACCCGGCCTCCTTTATTTATTTTTTTAACGAGTTCAGTCAAAGTTCTTGGACAAGCAGAGGATCTGGAACTATATATTTGGACTCGGTTCAAAGAAAAAAACACACCAATAAAGTCCACAGATTTATATTAAACATTATTAGGTATTTTAACAGCCACATAACGAGATGAAGTGCAGGACAAAACCAGCCCGGGTGCTTAAAAGCACAACAGTTTCCAAATGACATCAGTTCTTAAATGTGTTTTTTTTTTTAGGTCAATTTGAGAATGATGAAATGTCTCCGGATCAGTGTTTTGGGATCACATGACACTGCTGCCACTCTGTTTACTTTTGTTCTGAGCATTGAGCCTAAACATCCTCTAATGGGATTAGCCAATGGGAGAGAGCCAGAGAACGAACATATATCGGCTCTCTTCACTCACTGACCTACAGCTATTACAGTTTATTACAGTTCAGCCCAAAATATCAGTTGCTTGTTTTCAAACTGTTGTCCACAATAAGATAACTTTTAATGATTTAATTTAATCATTCATTTAATTTATTTTTAAGGAATAATACATAGGTAAATTGAATTTCAATCATTTGACTTTAATTTAAAGTGTAAGTATCTCTTTTTTTATGATTCTAAACTTTGCTCAAATGCCCCTGAGAAGCATTGTGAAACGTTACACTTAATGACCCAATTACATAATCGTATCACGTCTCCATCAGATAAAGAGGGCAGTAAGCAGGCAGCGGATTTATTTTCCTTTAATATCCCCATTTAAAATGTTTTAACTTTAGTACATTTGTCACATACGTACAGGTGCATACATAAACTTTGACCTCTGCATTCAACCCGTCTTTGGCATTTTAGGAGCACCGGGCTGCTGTGAAACCCCTGGAGAACAACTTCTGTGTCTCACTCAGACACTTCGACGACCTTCCAACATCCAAGGACAGCGGTCAAACGCCCCGAAAAGTTGGCTTCAAATCTTTCTTCAAAGTACATATGCAAAGTAAATAAAACAAATCTTCAGGTAAGTTTTATTAAAAGGTTAACAGCCTCAAACTCAGCTAATCTGCAGCTGTGTGTGCAGTATTTTATCAGACAGGGATCAAACCACTGTCATCAGAATTAGATTTTCAGAATTTATTGATCTTAATTGCCTCACAGGCATTTGTGAAGTGACCATTTTCCATCTTAGTTCCACCCACTTCAGACCAATGACAAAAACAAGAAATCTCTTCTGTGAAATAACCAAAAAAACAGTTCTAACTTTAGTTCAAAGCTCAGTCAGAAAACAAGTTTTTAAGGTCTTTAATTTCCCTTTTAAGTAGCTTTAAGGTTGAAAGTAATCTTATTACGCAATGTCTGACTCTATCACATGTATACTCTGTATTCAGCTTTTCATTTCAAGGAAGTGTGTGTGTGTGTGTGTGTGTGTGTGTGTGTGTGTGTGTGTGTGTGTGTGTGTGTGTGTGTGTGTGTGTGTGTGTGTGTGTGTGTGTGTGTGTGTTTCTGGAGGAGGACAGAGGACAGGAGGAATGACTGATACTGACAGATGTCTGTGTTCTTCATTCTTTATAAACTTCACTCAGGAATGTTATTTATTTTATTTTTACATATTAGATTTGTTTCCAGTGAGATAATAATTACTTTATGTCCTGACTTTGGTGTTGTGAACATTACTGTTTGCTGCTCTAAAAACAATATTTAGTTACATCTGAATTATAAATAAATTCTTATCCAGTGCTGAATTTTTTTTTTTTTTTAAATGATATAAATGTATTTTAGTAGCTCCTAGAAGCAATAAAATCCTAAAGATTACCAGAAGGCCACCGTAGTTCTCTGGAAAGGAAGAGGTGAGCGGAGGGGTATTTAGTTGGGTGCAATCTGCAACTCACCACTAGATGTCACTGAATCTTACACACTGTTCCTTTAAGATACACGATGTTTATCTTATCCCAGGTCAAACACAGCCGCTTTGTCCCGCCTCCTTGGCATACCGAGGCTCCAGGTATTGGGCACTCTTTAACGTCTCACACGGAGCTGCATTCATTCAAAACCCGGCACCTTCCCGCCGGTTGGTGAGGTGTTGATGTGTTCATTTAATGCTTTGGAACCGAACCGCCATGAAACAATCGTGGAACAATCCGAGAATCAGAGTAATACACTGCTTTGTTCTCTCTAGCGCCCCTCACTACTGTCTAGCTCGCACGACCACCGCTGTTCTTCTCTCGCTCTCGCTCTCGCTCTCTCTCTCGCTCTCTCTCTCTCACTCGTTGAGCCGAGGGGGAGGAGCCAATTTTGAATGTTTACGAACAGCAGTCGACAGTGTGACTACACATGATACCTTTTAACGTTTACTTCAGTAATATTTTACATGCAGGACTTTCACTTGTAATGGAGTCATTTTAAAGTGAAGGATCTGGATATTTCCACGGCCGCTGATTAGCAAACAAGAAAAATGAATACAGTGTAGTGTGCATGACATTTGAGTATATTTTCCATAATTTAGTTCCATAGATTCTTATGTTATTTATAATACTTATCTAATTGAGTCATACTTAACAACCTGTCGTCCATGTCAGCAACAAAATTGAATAAGAAACTAAAACTGTAAAAAATTAAATAAAAATGGTAGCAAAACAAAGAATAAAAAATGTAGAATATAAATGAAATACTTTTATGGTGTTTATAAATTCTTGCATTCTCCTCAGTCTGACTGGTGTTCTTGCCCAGCGGACAGCCCCCCCAACAGCCCCTCTGAATCTGCCTGGTTCACATACACAAGATTAAGTAGCAAAAGTGACATCCAAGACCAATCGGGCCACCCAAGAGAACCACAACCAGCGGAGAGGCTGTCAGAGCCCCCTTTTGCAACATTAATCTTCAAGCCTCTCCTCCACTGCCAACTCACATCTCCTTCAAACAGGACAGGGAGGTAGAAAAACTGAACTTTTTCCCTCCCTGAAGGTTTTACTCCTCTCCATCAATTAACTCTTTGGGGGACAATTCATCGTCACCCGCCATGTGCCAGACAACTTCAAACACGGGCAAAAAATGAATTACTTTTCCAGACATTTAGAAGAAAAAAAAAGAAGAAAAAAAAAGGAAGAAAACTTGCCTTTAATTTGCCAACCAGGAGATTAGTGTGGACATAAGTTCAACTCGTAATCGACCCGAAAGGCCTCCGCGAAGACATGTGAGGCAGAAATCACAAGAATTCTGCTTTAAAGTGATTTATGCCCTGAGAAAACTACATTGAACTTGCCTGTCGAGACATTTCTCTGGTCTGTTCCACCCATTAACAAGACGTTAACATTCAGCAATGGAATTTATCTTAAGCGTCAGAGGGCCGCTAAAATAGACATCGAGGGATCAGTGCGCTGACTGAGCTACTTTAACTACCTCAGCGAACCGCTTCGTCTTCTTTGCCGACGAATAGCATCTTTGATCTCTTTCAGGAGGACAACTCCATGGTGTGTGTTTGTGTGTGGTGGGGGCTATCCTGACCTTCTGGGTGGGGGAGGGTGGGGGGTGTCACATTTAACCTGATAGCGGTGTGAATGGGAAAACCGAAAAGATGAATACAACAATTGATAAATAGCGGAACATGGGTGTGTTATGCCGTGGATGCCTTCGGTCCCTGGAGAGGGCCTTCATAACCCCCAACCTTTCCGCTGCCCGAGACCTGAGAAGCAAAGGGGGACGTCGCGCCACCTAATAGTCCTCCTTTGAAGAGGGCAACGCTGAAATGAAGCAGCATGCCTCAAATACTTTCTGCTAGTATTCAGTGAGACTCTCGACACATGGCTGGAAACCTGATCTATTGATCTACTTTAAAGGACAAGTCTGATGAGATTTGTTATTTTTCTTACTGTCTACCAAGTCCATGAAAAGCCCAAACCCGCAATGAATCTTCATCTTCAGTGCTGTAGACGCATCAATGAGCCCCAACAAATGTGTTATTTACTCCTGTGTGATAGAAACTATAGAGCCCAGCTGTTTTATGACATTATTAAGCCTGTTTTTAAAGTTAGTCTACATCCGTTACTCCATTTTAAACAGATATTTGTCTTCAGTAGGAACCATTGGCTGTAACAAATAACTGTACTGACTTTTTTTGACATCTTTATGGCATTACTGTACTATGACCTTTTACCATTTTACCATGACATTTTGAATGACTGACTACTATCACTCATTTATTGAACACTATCATTTTTCAGTGACAATTTAATGTCATAGCATACTATAATTCATTATTACTTTTTTGTAGCATACTCCACTATGAGGTTTTGTGATATTTTTGAATACTATACATTGTTGTGACATTTCTTGCCACAATATAGTAGGAACTTTTGATACTTATTGACATACTATACTAAGATTCTTTTTATATTTTTGTGATATACTATATAACATGACGTTTTATTACATACGATAGCTTTTCATTAATAATTTAATAGCATATGACTTTTGTATGATTTTTTTTGTTTTGCTTTTTGACATACTATAATTACTTTTTTTAAAGGAAAATTGACATTGCATACTATACTAAAACTATTTATGACTTATTTATGGTATAGTATAAAATTTTAATTTCCAATCTGTCTCGACGCAGGCCTCCAGATGGGTTCTGCTCCTCAGTCCTGCCTCCTGGTCGTCCACATGCACGTCCTCCAGAGCTTCCAGAGCTTCCAGAGGTTCCGACTGTCTGTCCAGCCCCGATGCAGCCAGCCTGACATCTGTTGCTCCGGCCCTGTCCAGCCCCAGGCCACTTACCTCTAATCCCTCCATCCCTGATTAGTTTCACGGGTCTCTTGTCGGCCCTGTAGTCACCAGACCTCCCGTTCACTTGTTTGTTTAAAACTCCTGTGTTCCTTGATTCTTTGTTGCGTCATCCTACCTATCACTTGGAGTTTAGTTTGCTTGTTGCCTACCTTCCTGTAAACTGCCTGCTTTTGGACTTTCTAATTTGTAAGTTCCTCTTTGATTAAATAATTTACTGCGCAAATCTGCCTGGTCTGCGTTTGTGTCCTTCCCCCGCTGCCTGCTGTCTAATCGCATACTTTACTGGCTTTTCATGACTTTCACGTGTTATACTGTGACATTTTGATGGCTTTTGTTCTACATACTATAATATTACTGTTTTTTTATGGCTTTTTGACATTCTATTTTATGACTTTTTATGACACACTATCCTATTACTGTTTTTGTGACTTTTATTGGCATACTATACTCTGACTTATTTGACAACATACTTTACTATCACTATTTTTTAGGACTTTTCAACATCCTGACATACAATTCTATGGCTTTTGTATGACTTTTTAAAATTCTATATTGTAATTTTTTCATGCCTTTTTTCAGCATTCTATACTATTACTTTTTAATAACTTTTTTTCACTTTTACACAATAGGACTTTTTGACATACTATCAGATGGCCTTTATATCATTTTTTGAGATAAACTATATCATGAGGTTTTTTTATGAAATACTATATTATGACTTTTCTACATACTGTACTGTCTACTATATTACTATTCATGCCATACTTAACCAGGACATTTAATGTTTGTTTTTTTACAACATAACCCATAAAGACTGTCTGCCTCACGGACACTTAAATTAATAAAATCAAAAGTAAATAAAAGAGGAGTTATTGATAATAGCCTTAATAACCTACATAGAACATTTATAGAATAATTTCATGTCGACTCATAAAAATATAAAAAATAAATATCAGATCACTGTCATCTAAAGCTGTACTTGTAAATTATTTATTATCAGATAATCATATTGATTTATTTTTGTTTTACTCAAATGTGGCAGTGTCATAAAGAAATGTAATACATTACTCGAGGCACCTGCAGAGGAGGTGGCGTTGTAGCCATCTTTGACTGAAGCCTTTTAATCAACCCTTAACCTAAACTAAATTATAATTCCTCTGAATGACTTGTTCTTAGTCTTTCACATCCAACCTGGAAAACATTACAGCCAATTATATTTGTTATAGTGTACCGCACCTCAGGTCTGTATTCTGAATTCATATCTGAATCCTCTGATCAAATTGTGTCCTTAAAACAGAAAGTATAATTATTGTAAGTGATTTTAATATTATTGTAGACATTGATAGTGATAACAGCTGTAAAACCTGTTATATATTTTGACTGCTTTTCTCCAATCAACCTTCATTAATTGACTTCAATTATCTTCAACTTAGCCATCTACCTCTCAGACGGTATCCCAGCTAGGCTGCTTAAATATGTTTTACCCTTAGTTAGCACCTCTTAACTAGATATGATTTTGACTTACAAACAGGCCATGTACCACAGCCCTTAAAGCCCTTAAAGTAGCTGAAATTACACCTCTTCATAAAAATAACTAACCTTGATCCAGAAGGTTTTAGCCAAACATAGACCAATATCTAACCTTCCCTTCCTCTCTAAGATCCTTGAGAAAGTCGTCGCCAATCAGCTGTGTGACTTTCTACATAAGTTTGTTTCAGGATTTTCAGGCAAAATATAGTGTGCATCATAGCACAGAGACAGCACTGGTAAAAAATTATGAATGACCTTCTAATTACATCAGACAAAGGACTCTATACTTTATAGTGCTGCATTTGACATTATTGAACATTGCATCCTATTACAGAGACTTGAACATTAGATTTGCATTAAAGGAACCGAGCTGGTTTGAATACTATTTATCAGATCGATCCCAGTTTGTACATATAAACAATGAATCCTCCATGCATGCCAAAGCTTGTCACAGAGTTCCACAAGGTTCTGTGCTTGGACCAATTCTATTCATCTTATATTTGCTTCCTTTAGGCAATATTATCAGACAAAATTAGTTAACTAAACTCCAAGCAAGTCCTAAGGAAATAAAACCTTGGATGACCTGCAACTTCCTGATGTTAAGCAGACAAAACTAAATAAAAAGTTATTGTACTTGGCACTGGACACTGAATTATCTAATGATATAGTTACTCTTGATGGCATTGCCCTAGCCTCCAGCAACAGATAGATTATGTGCTTCTCTACACCCCCTTGTAATTTTTTAAGATCTGACAGACCTTTGGTGTCTTGGTGTCTGTAACAAGGTCCTGTTACCCCGTGAGTTTCCGCAGCACAAAGATACTTTGCAGTCAAGATAGCGTTTCTCAACGTTCTTTATTTGTTGTTCTACTGATCAATGCTCGCTCTGGCAGGTGCGCTCTCGGCCACGCCCCCGAGCGCACCTCCTGGGTCTGGTTTGTCCGTCGGGCCGATTGCGGCGTCTGTCTGCCGCTCTGGCAGACTGTGTCCCTGTTCTCCTCTCTCGCTCCTCCGTCCCTACTGGGGTTTATATAGGGAAGAGACACAATCACACAAACAAGTCCAGCTGAGGCCAATTAAGACTCTTCCGGCACCGTTCTTTGAATCACTCCCCCACTCTGTGCCTTCTGCAGCTGAGCCCAACCACGCCCCGCCACCGCAGTGTCCTTTAGAAAAAAAAGCTCAAATTTACTGAAATAGTCCACAACCACCATCCGAACTGAATTTCAGGCCATGCTGAGTGGGCAAGACCCCATAAAAGCCCACTCCTAGCACTCCTGGGTGCTTTGACCTCTCTCGTCTGGTGATGACCAGCTGGTTTGTCATTCAAGCCTTTGCATTGGTAACAAGTATGGCATGCACAGACATGACTCCAAACCTCCTTGCGGACTGTTGGCCCCATCGTCAACTCCGGATCTTCAGGAGTGTCTTCATTCTTCCCAAATGACTCAGACTCTGGAACAGCCGGAACAACCAACTGGTAGTTGAATCCTACATATTTTGAAGTTAACATCCCGGTATAACACGCCTTGCTGTGGTTGATAGTGAATGCAGCTGAATGTGGGCTGGCAGATGGTTTGACCAAGCTCTTTGCACAAGGTATCAGTCTTCTTAGCCTCTTCAAGGTCCCGAAGGTAACTGGATAGATCAGACCAGCGAGATTTAGCGACAGCCACACACACACACACACACACACACACACACACACACTACCTTCTTGTGATGGAGGTGCGTGGGAAAGAGCATCGGGAACAACGTTACAGCAACCTTTCTTATAATGGACCCGGAAGCAGAATTCTTGCAGTTGCAGAGTCCATCTGGGCAGACAGAATGATGCTTTGGGGCAGTCAAATGCCCAGGCCAGAGCACTGTGGTCTGTGAATACATCAAATGTTTCCCTTCGAGATAATGACGCCACTTCTCCACTGCCCACAAAACCGCCAGGCATTCCTTTTCTGAGGTGGAATACCTTAAATCAGCACCATGGAGAGCTCTTTAAGTAAAAGCGATGACTCCCACCAAACCCAGTGACCTCTGGAGACGTTTCTAATCTGTGGGTGCTCGGTAGGCTGTGATGGCATCAATCTTTGCGGGGTCTATTTTCACTCGTTTAACTGAGACTACATCTCAAGGAAGGTCAGTTGAGTCTGAAAAGGATGGCATTTTTTAAATTGAGGGTTGGATGGGCCTGGTGCAGTTTTTGCAACACTGCCTCAAGGTCACGCAAGTGTGGGCTAAAACTGCTGGTGAGGACCAAGCAAAAGGGGATGATTCTATGTCACCATTGCTGAGCATTTTCTTAAGTTGTTCCTCGATAACTACTTTTGTGGTGACACTCGATAAGCTCTTCTTTGCACTGACATCTGTAGTCAACATCTTGTGCTTTATGACAGCGGTGACGCTAAAGGACTCTTTCAAAACTGTAGTCCACTTCTGCATCAGTGGCGTGACCATCTCAGGTTGGGCTTTCAAGACTATAATTGCAGGCCGTTTCACACTGTAGTCTTCCATTATAGCCATGTAAAATGTTGCTGCAGGCTCTGCATGACCCCACTAAAGTGCATTACAAGCCTTTGGTAAGAACTTATATTATTTTCCCCTGGCATAACATATTTCCTCAGGTGTGGCTTTCAGATGACTTGTCTTGCACACATGAAGTCAAGGCCAAGCAGTATTGGTTAGTAGAACACCTTGACTCAGGCAAAGATGGGAAAGTAACATCCCCCTCAGGCGTATAACAGCTGGCAGGCATTAGCACTGCATGTGTTTGTTGAGGGACTTTTTTTAGATCTTGTCCCCACCATGTATCTCTTTGCTCCAAACAAGCCACCACAGCCTGGTCGAACCCATGAAGCCTAGCATCGAACCTCCTTAGCCATTGACTGAATTGCAGCTCTGAGACCCTCTTCACAATTCAGTGCCCTAAAAACGGCCTCTTTGAACGAATTTTCTAAGTTCTCAACCCTCAACTGAAGGTCCTGAAGCCATCATGTGAATGTGACTGCCTCAACATCCTCATATCAGACAGATTGTTGTTCCTCCTCAGACGGCTCTAGATACACGGATTCCAACAGCTGAGACGTGACAGTAAGGATAAGCACCAGCAGATGGGGTGGCATTTTCAACCAAATCTATGAGAGAAGGTGCATTTCCTTCATGTGTACCATTATCCACAGCTACCCCCTGATGGCTGGTGGTGGACATTTGTGTATGCAGGAATAGTTATAATAACTGGGAAAAAGTATGTATGCTATGTAGTGTTGAGTGTGGTGGTTGTGAAGCCAAGCCACCGAGCTACCCCTATTTACAAGTTCAACAACCAATAACATTCATCAACAAAATCTCTGTGAATAAATGTGATTTTGCTTTAGCACACCTCACACAAAGGTTGTATTTTAATTATTCATGAGGCCACAATGCAACTTCACTATAACTGGGAAATGATTGCAAACTCAAATACCACTTGAGTTCTTTTGAATTTAAAAAAAAACAACTTAAAAACAAAACTATATATTATACAGCAGGTCAAGCCAGCCGTATGATTGGGCCATAAAAGTAAAATTTCAATTCAATAAAAAAAAATATTGAACATACTATTTCATTAGTTGGCATAATTATAGCCTCATGGTTTCATCTTGTGGCAGTGATAGGCATAGTGGTTCATGTCATTTGGTTCCTTACAATCAGGTGGCAACCTCCGGTTCTGAAAAGTGAAGCCAATGTGGAAGTGCTTTAACCTTGCATTCTTTCTTCTTGCCATCAGGGGGTGACTCCTCAGGTTGCAAAAACAAGTCTTTATTTTATGGAATTATATGAGAAAATTACCCTACTTCTCACTTGATTTATTACCTCGGTAAACATTGTAAACATCACTTTATGATCTCAATAGCTAGTTTTCAGGGCATGACTACCTTGTGATTGACAGGTCGCTCCAATAGCCGTATACAGCGTCTCTGCCATGTCGTCACTCCACCACTGTCCAAATATGGTTACTTCCATTTTGCACTGGTTACAGAAAAACAAGATGTCGACGGCCATAATCCAAAATGGAGATCGCCAAAATGCTGAAATCAAGGTTTCAAAACCATAGTCCACAAACCAATGGTTGACATCACAACTACTACGATGAAGAGGATGGTGCATTTGGTGGCAACCGTTAAGGATCACCCATCATGATGATTTTCCTCCCTATAAAGTGGATGAGAGAGAGTTTCATCCAAGGGGGACTCAGCTGGCAATCATCATGCTGATACACAGTAATGGTGCTGCAAAGGGAATTTAAGCAAACACCCCACGCTTAATGCAGTAAAAATAACACCTGATTTCACCCCAAAAGGGGGCACACTTGGTCACACTGATAGGGCACGCTGATTTAACTGGGCTGGACAAGTATCCCCCCATACCTACCTGCTAACTTTCCCCCAGCGATAACCCATTTTCACAAATAAATTACTGCTGTAATAAGATCTATTGAAAGTCTTAACATAACCAAATATTGAGACAAAGACAGTAATAAACAGGACTGAACACAAAACACTTTTCCTTTATCAAGATCACCACTTATCTTTCCGGGTGGTCGAGACCCTCCCCTGAGGTGTAGGCTTGTGGTGCTGGTCCGACCCGGCTGGTATGCAGCATGAGCCAATGGGGGCATCGTCGGTCCAGCGCGGAATCAATGGAGCAGCTGACAGCCTGTCAGATGCCCACAGGGAAGCGATGGGGCACTCTTATTGTTCGTTAACGAGCAGCTGCCCTACCACAGGAACATCTCCCCCTCTACTTTCTATCTTTGCTGCTGGCAGCCCTAAACAGCTATGAACGGCCCTCATCCCCTTCTGTTAGCTCAATATCAATTGCTTCGGACAGTTTACCCTCAACATTCATTCAGGTGAAACCCATCAGGCTTTAATTAGCTGTCACAGACTTCAAAGACAACTACTACCCAAGTTCACTAAACTTCCCAATCCCCTCAACTGAGAGGACTCGCCCTTGAGTCCCATTGACACTAGTCACTGGACCATGTAGGTGGCAAAAGCTCAGTGGTGGTGACCCTTCGAAAGCCCCTTCTCCTGTGGGGTTGGGTAATGAGCCTACTTGACTCTGAAGGTGGTCAGAGACCTCCGTCCCGGAAACTGGGACTGGCAGAGGCTGAGTCTCTTTGCAGCTCCCTGTTGAGGCACTTCCGGTTGCCTTCACAGTTTCCAACCTCGATACAGCTGTGAAATGGTTTAGCAGCACAGTCCACATCAGCCAGTCTTACCAAGGCGGAGCTGTACTCTCCAAGCCTGAAAAGTGAGCCTACGAATGTTACGCCAAGCCTCACTACTCAACAAAGATAACAGAGTACCCCCCTTACCAATCACAGGAGGCACCAAACTAGCAGGAAATTATGTGAATTGTCCCACACTAGCTCATCTGAGTGTGCGGATGCTGCGAAGTTCCATTACAGACATACATCTTCTTGTTCACTTTAGAGTGACGATTCATTCAGGAGATACTCCAAAACCCAAAAGCACCGTCACTCCCATCTACGAACGCCAAGCCTGGTAGGTGGACAGGACCGGTTATTCAGGTGCCCAACACCCACAATTCCTAATGTGAGCCACACGAACCCAGAGAGTTCTACCGTCTGAGAATTGCTCTCGACAATCTCCTTCCTCGGGATGCCTCAGAGAGATTAAAATATAAAATCCTCGTTGACCACCTCAAGACTGAAGAGATGCTACTGATTGACTCCTAAAGTAAGTCTAGCCATCCCTTTGCAGACAACGTTGTACCCCCTTGGCACCCCTCAACTTACAATATGGACAGACCCACCAGCTTGCCTTAAAAAAGATAGCTCATGGATGGGCCAAACGTTGTAAGATGTGACAACAGAGGCTTCAGGATGTTTGTCCTCCATGTGGCCCCTTAGTGAGTATGTTGGAGCAACTAGGAAGAAAAGGCAAAGTTGAACTAAAAAGTGGCTCACATGTTTCCGACCTGTAAGGAATCTCCCCCATGACCTACACTCCAGTTTCCGTTGCTTCATTCATCCCTTCAGGGTGCCCATACCAACTCTCTTTGACCTGGCTGACTGACGAGAATGAGCTCCAAGTGCAAGAGGACAACACCAGGTTCAGCAGCAGCTCAAGTAGGGATCAAAGTGCAAAATAAAACCTCCAAGTTTACCATGGGGCCCTCAGAGATGGCACAGAGTAGGCAGGATGGAAGCCAGAGCACATTAAAACTCCCCTCACAGCCCGGACAGAAGAGGTCTTATACATCATTTTGAACGCTAAAGGGCCGGAAAGTTCTGCTGAAAGTCAGTAAAGTAGTACTGAGAGATGGAGACAGATCCATGCATGCCTATCCTGAATGATGGGTCATAAGATTCTATTCTCCTCCATCCAGCAGCCCACCAACTGGGCCTCAAAAGGGAACCAGAAGACCTCCATTTAAGAATGGTGAGACAAGAGCTGCAGATGCTTCATGGTAACATGATCTCCTTCACCATTTCCCCAGCAGCTGAACCACACCATTTTCTCTTCATCAACCAGCATTTACTGCAAAACGCCTCAGCCTAGCTGAGCACACACATTCAATGGAGGACGGAAGAAGTATTGGCACCTGAGAGAGATACACCTGCAGTCATTGCACCTTGTCTGCCCAGTTCTACATTGGCTCTGATCATCCCCATTCAATCAGGCCAGTAGAGCCAGTAGGCCAAGGGCCCCCTAGAAGCCCCGCAGTGACGAAAAGCAGATCTCCCCCTGGCCCGGCTAGGTCTCCATAAGCCTACCTTTTAATTAACAGGGGGTAAATTACTTCGGTAGCCGGAAGGGCTTTACACCATAAAGCCCTTCCGGCTACTTTCTGACCAGGGCAAAGATTTCAATAGTGGAGATTGGGAACTACAGGGGACCCTCTCTTCACTGCAGTCAGACATACAAGCTCAGCTTGCCTCACAACAGATCAAGTTTAACCTGCCAATTGCTCCACATTTTGGAGGCTGTTAGGAGAAGGAAATAAGGTCACTCGAGCAAGCTCTCTAAGTCATCATCGGGACGCAGTTCATTACTTAAGATGTCCTTTAGACTGTGCTTATAGAAATTGAGGGCATCCTTAATTCCTGCTGATGGGGTTGGGGATGCATCACTGCCCGGGATAGTGAGTCAGAGTTCCTCAGTAGATGTTGGTGGAGCCATAGCGAACTGCTGCCGACCACTTCTGGAGGAGTTTCATCTGATTCTTCTTGCCCGGTCTTCAGATGTGACAGAAATGGCTTTGTGACTCCACAAACCTTTCGAACAGGGAACACAGTGATGATCATCGACCCCCAACTACAACAAGCTTTCGACTGATCACTCAGACTGTTTCTGCACCTGACGGTAGAGTAAGGAGTGTGGAAGTAAAAGTAGAAGATCACTCTTACCCTCGGCCAGTATCCTGCATCTGAAGCTTTCCCAAACTGCCAGACCATTAAAGACTTGAGTATTGGCTACAATCCCTTGTCATTGTGCAGATTTCCTACAGAAATCTGGGGGCGATTGTTACAAAGGCCAGCACCACAAGGACTATTCCATCTCGTCTTTTAGAGTGGTATGCTCCGCCTCCATCCATGAGTGGTAAGTTCTGTCTCCCCAATGTAGTTTACGAAGACCACAGGAGAGTTTTTCTGAGTTCCAGTAGTTAGGTCGATAAAGCCCAAAACTCGTGTTACTGTCTTTGTTTGACTGTTGCGTGCATCCATTGAACTTTAAGTACATTAAGTTACAAATTACTATGGTTTATGTACAGTATATTCATCCCTTTTAGGTAATTCTTGTTCCTTTTAATTTTTGCTACTGTTGGTCATGCTAATTAGGCCCACTTAAAAACAATTGAGTGTCTGCTGTGTTAGCTTCCTCCTCTGTAAAGCCTGAGTTTAATGTCACTACATTCAATATTTGTAAACTCGTATTGCTGTATACATATTTAGTATGGAAGTTCAGGCAGGTACTATGCCCATAGGTTAGTATTTGTTGTATTCACAGTCTGAAGTTATGGTATTCTACTTGCGGGTTATGTAACTAAATATCTTCATTGTTAATTGCTGCCTAGCTGTCAGCTATTCCCTTTCATCTGATGATTAAGTGTAGGTAGCTGGCCTCATGGTTCCACCTTGTGGCAGTTATATGAATAGCGGTATGTCATTTGGTTCCTTACAATACCTGGGTTTATTGGTTTCCATTTTGTTTTTGTCCTTTTTCAAAAACCACACACACACAAACTGCAAAGGTCTGAAGACTAAACTCACCAATAAAGTTTTTCTTACTGGAACTGCTGGATGTTTTGTGAGTTAACCAATCACTTCAGTGGTGGGTGATCATTTTTCGGAACCTAAATTTTGAAGGAAGCCACTGGCAGCCATCTTCTTTCTTCAAGGCTTTTTTAGACATATTATACTATGGGTTTATATGGCATTTTTGACATACCATACTGTGACTTTTTTTTCAACATACAATACTATGACCTTTTGTGTTTTATTTGACATACTATGCAATTACTTTTTTGAAACATTGGCTTTTCATGACTTTTAGGGCTTTTTTTTTTTTTTACACAATATACTATAACTTTTTGAAACATATACATAACTTAAGGTAGAAGGGTCTAAACTATGACTTTTTTCTTCTGCAAAGAGGATCATGCGACCGGTAGCGTGCGTGCGTGTGTTCGTACGTGCGTGCGTGCATGCGTGCGTCCATGAGGGAGTGAGGGAGTGTGCCCCTCTGTGTCTGTCCATGGCTAATCTTGCATTCTGCTGCAGCAAACTGCATTGCATTTTTGGTGCCCAGTTACGGCTGCATGCTCAAGGACCTCTCATGGTTGCAGTGATTCACACTTTTTCAAAACACCCTTCATTGCCTACTGACATTGACTGCCTGCTGACTGCTCACTCACTACTCTTAACCGGCCCCCGCTACTGATAACACAGCTGAGTGCATCTCTAACCCCCCCCATCCGCTACTCTGCGCCCACATTGGGGGGATGACAATTTGTGTTTGGCTAACAGCGAACAGAATGGGGGGGAGGGGTTGGGTAACAGCTAACGAATCTACCAGTACACACACTGCTGCCTACCTCTAAGCCACTGCCAGAGACAGATCGCTTCCGTGGGTTTAATTTTGATTTTTGCAAGATTGTATGAAGTGTATAATATGATGTCATCGTTCAATTGCTTGCACACATTGCTGCTTGTTTTTGAGTTTGAAGTGTGTTTTAAAACACTTTTCACCCCATTGGTTGTGTTCATCACCGGTTGTTAGTTGGCTCACTTTTATTGTTTGTATGGTGTTGGCCAGCTGCTAACTTTTCCCAGTCAAAGTGCGACATCCTCATACGTCTCGTTTGGTCAGTCCAAAAGCCAAAGATACTCAACTCAATGGAGGAAAGCAGGAAATCTTTACATCGGAGAGGGTGAAAACACCATCCTCTTACATTCTTGCATGAAAAATTACTTTAACTATCAATTGATTATCAAAATAGTTGGTGACTATTTTTTTGCCGATAGAATGATCAACCAGTCGACCAATAATTGCAGCTCTATAAATAAGCAACAGTGAAATATAACTCTATATCCAAAATAATGCTGTGCAAGACGGGCATCGTGCGAGGAGAGTTTTGCCAGACACATGTTAGTACATTGTATTCTAAAGAAATTAGGTCCACATTTTAATTAAGTTGTGAACCACAGGATATAGTTTATGATTCTTCAGGTTCACAGGCAATGGGGATGCCTGCAAGGAGCCTGGAGAGACAGGAAGGCTAGGTTATAATCCCACGGTCGTCCATAGAGGTTCTTCTTTGCCTGCAGATGTGGTGATCCCAAATATGAGTTGAGAAAGGTTCTTTGATCAATAAGGAATATGCTTGCTTTTCTAATCTTTGGTGTAGATTGATTCCAAATCAAGGTATAAGATAAGTTTGTCCAACTGCTTCAAAAATTATTTGGGTATGAATATGGGGCTCATCTGAAATGGGTATGAAATCCCATGACATACTATCACTTTTCTGATAGTATGCTCGTATATAATTTGTATAAAAATGTCATAAAGAGCTATAGTATCTATCACACTATTCCATTTTTATGCCATGCTATATTATTTATTTATTTATTTAAAAACGTTTGTGGTATACTACCACTTTTTTAATAACATTTGCATGACATACTTTTTATCACATATTTATTGATTTGTATTATTGTCGGCAAAGGCCTCATACGTCCAGAGATATTAAAGTAAAAGGTGCCAGGGTTTAAGCAGTACGGTAAAATCCCTGATGCTAAAAAACGTATATAAATCTTCATATTGACGATAATTTACTTTTTAACAAAGTTGTAAATTTTGCTGTGATTATTTTTGGAGCAACTTAAAAAATAAATTACATAAAAGTATAAAAAATATAATTTTGCTTAGCCGTTTTGGTTTTCTCACTGCAGAGAGGATATTAAATTAATAAATAAATAATTAAGAGTACACTTCAGGTAAACAAGTTTCTTTTTTTGCATTGCTTGCTGTGAGCTTTTGTTTGAATAACTAGAAGTCATCATCAATCTGCCATCTGTGCCCTTCAAAACAAGCTCCGGTCCACACAGCTTGCACGCAAACACACGCACACGCTCACACACTCTCTCTCTCTCTCTCTCTCACACACACACACACACACACACACACACACACACACACACACACACACACACACACACACACACACACGGAAGCAGGTCTTTGGCTGCAGACGAGCAAGGTTGCGTGCCTCATTGCCTGGGTTGGGGAGTTCACAGTAGTGAGCAACCACAGACAGCAGTGATCATTAGGTCATCGTGGGCCAGAGAGCGGTTTGCGTGAGTGAAGGTGTGTGTGTTATTTAACAAATAACATCTTGGCACACGTTCAAACTAAAACTTTCACATCAGGTCTTTTGTCCAGCTGCTGTGTCAAAGCAGGACGCACGGCTCGATAATGGCCTGTACGCTTTCCAACAGAGGATTATTGATTGTTTTAGACGGGAGGCTTAACTCCTTTAAGAACAGAAAAATAAAAAAAACTCATGACTGATTGAGATCTCTTCCCCAATGGAAAACTCCATTTGTAGACACAGAAGTCCAACATTAATTCCTTAACTTCCTTGTGGTTTTTACTTTTCCTTGCAGAAACGTTTAGTTTCTGTGAGCCACATTTCCCTGTCAGCACTATAAAATTTCAACGCATGATGTATGATGATGGATGAAGTGTAACATACATTGCGGTTTGCTCCAGCATCTCCCGCTGCAGAGTTGTTTTTATTGTATCATCCAGCTGGCGAGGCCAATTATTACTTAACCCATAAAACAATAAAACACTATGACACTGTTAGTGGCTGAAAACACTATAAAACACGGCTATAACGAGCAGGTCTCGTGACAGTGTATGCTGCAGCACAGGTTGCACTCAGCACATATGCAATCAACGTGCTATGTGTAAATACATTACACATGCCGTATACATCATGGATTAATTACACATAAACCAACGGCTGGCTTTAATCCTATTTATTTGTGTTGATTAGCTGGCAGGGTACTTGAAATTAGCACCTCAATTCAGTGGAAGTAAATGGGATTTTGTTGGTGGTGCTCAAAGCATTGGAAAATTACATTTAACGTCTCTTTTACAGAATCACTGTCACAAAGTGCCGATTCAACATTGAGCTTTTTCCCCCCTGTGAACAGAGCAGCTGTGCGAGCCAATGGGATTCTGTCATTGACCATAGGCAGAGGTTATGATGGCGGTGACACTTTAACTGGACAGAACTCTGAATTCCCCGAGCTGCTTTGTAGCCTTGTGCTGCTCTTCATGTTGCATCCTACCTCCACAAACCGTTAGCTCTCCCACACGTGGTTGGAAACCGTTGTTTTCTCTGGATAATCCACTGTCAACAGTTTTCATTGGAACAATTCTTTTTTTTTTTGGAAGACAACTGAAAGCTGCTCATAGTGATTATGATTATGATTATCCAAAGTAACAGACACCGATTCTGAATTTTTTTTCCCAATGCCGTGTGCACCACGGACATAATGACATCCGTCGGCGTTGTATTGCCGTGGCAACAGTGATGTCAGAGGCAGAAAATATTAGATCTGTAATTCATGTAAACCGACTGTTAACATATGGGCATACTCAATTCATTAGTTACATTAGACATGAGATCTTGTCTAATTCCCTGCCAACACTATAAAAACATTGTTTATATGGCTATTAAACTATTTGTGCCGAGTGTAATACTAAACACTTTGAGCCGATGTTTATGTCCCCGACTGATCAGAGCAGTTGTGTGGCCGGCGTTCGCGCTGTAATGATGATTTTGAACAATGCCACCGTGCCGCCATTCTCGTTTTCGCATACATTATTGTGCTTATAGGCCAAGACGTGCGGAATGCTTTCAACTTTTATGATGCAAAGTTGTGCCAAGAGTGTTTTTCCCCGCTGCTTCCCTCCGAGGGGATTTCAAAGGGGAAAGCAACACATGCTGTCATTCATGTCCTGCCGTTCAGATGGACCATTACACTCATATCAGATCGGCGGCGTTTGATGTGCCGAGTGACGGAACAAAATAAATAGCGAGCGCAAGTCTGTGAAAGATTTGCAATGCAGTGCGTTAATTAACGAAGGGCTATACCAATTAGGCGCCCATGATTGGTGTGTGAATGTCAGTGCAGTCACGCAGTTTGGGACTCGGCGCAGAGTAACACCACTGTTTACTGAACACAAAGAGCGTAAACAAGAGCTGGCAGCGAGGACACTGGCAAGTGTAAATAGCTGGGCTTTCAAAGAATTCAACCATATCTCAACAGGGAGAGAAAATGTAGTTAACTAGTTTATTAAGTTATTGAAATATAACCTTCGTAGGCAAAAACAATATTGCAAAAGGGCTTTTTTTTGTTGCCCATAAAAAGCAGTATCTGCTTCATATAAAAGCTTTTTCCAGCATTACAGGTCTCACTATTTGGAATTCAGCAATAAACTTGAAATATGTGGAAAAGATGGCTTTTGAACGCGAGCGGACCAATAAAGCTAAAATTAACTGTTTTATTTTTATTTATTTTTATTTGATGGTATAATGCGGAGCTCCAGAAAAGTTAAATTAGCTTCAGTTGAATGGCAGGAAATTAATTGGCAAACATTTCGAAAAAAGGATTTAAAAATGTTAAGTTATTTTACAAGATAAATGCCAAACATTCCTTAGTTTTAACTTCACAAGTGTGAGGATTTAATGCTTTTTAAACGTTCTGAATGATAATAAACTAAATATTTTTGGCTTTTGGACTGTTGGTCGACAACAACAAACACATTTGAAGATGTCACATTGGGCTTTATAAAATTGAGACCGGTATTTTTTGCTTTACATGTTATCGTTAGTCGCTGCTCAAGTATTAGTAGTTCCACATAAACGATACCAAAGAAAATCAGAATCAAGTTGATGCTGCAGGTTTCATTAAAAAGGTAGTGACGGTTAACATTTTAGGTCAATGCTCAGAAAACATAACCTCAATGCACAGACGATGTAGGAGGAAAACTCCTTTCAGTTTTAATGCCGCTCTGGGAACACTGAACCAACCAGGTAAAGATATAGACGAGCACGCGGGAAACATTTCTGTGGTTTTGGCCTCCAGTTATGTTTATCCCTGTGTTTAATCTGGTGCTAATTGTAATAATATGTTCCCCCTTTTTTCTTTTTTTTTCTGTTGCACAACTCGACTCCGAGAACAAACACTTCATTAATCGGACAGACTATGTTAAGTAGTCAGTAATGAGGTGAATGTTTGAAGAATAAAACGATAAGGACCCAAATGTTTGGTTCACACACGTAATTATGCATTTATTGACAAAAATGACTCAGGTCGGCTGTGGGACGAACTGACGTCCGTCCAACTAACAGATGGGTGTCTTCAGTTTACTTAGCAGACCTCCTGCTCCTCTTATCCCAGGAGAAGTTTGCTCCGTAAGACTTCACCCGGGGCTTCGCGGTCCTCTTCTCCGTGACATCGTAGCTCCAACCTGAAGCAGAAACATCGGGGTAAGTGATGGGGGCGAGAGCGTCACGCATGTTCACTTTGGATGCGTTCCAAACACAATGGGGTGTTTTGTAGACATCAACAGGCTGTGTGAAGTCAGAACTTCACTAATCACTCTCATGGTGCAATAAACAGAGTAAGCCAGTTCCCTTTGCTTCGTTTCAACAAACTTTCCCAGATGGTTCAGTTCTCGGGAGTCAAAGTGAACCTTCTGTTGAGCTTTCGCTGGACAGAAACCTACAGCAACTGGGTTTAACCTCAGCAACGCAGCACCGCGCGCAATTGCGATCCCGTTAGTCTATCAAAAGGTTTTATTACTTGTCTCATGAGACGTCTCTGTTGCCATGAATGTATTTAAAAGGTGCTGTTTTACTGCTCATTATCGCCTGATGTCAATCCTGGTTTAAAAAGGTTTAATAAGGTGCGAACATTGAAGGCACGTTTTGCACACCGGGGCGTTTTCTTTTTTTGTGTGCGATTAATTCACACGGCAGTATTTTCTTTTATTCTTTGTTGTGCTGTGCTTTCACACAGAACACACATTTATTTTTATTTATTTTGCTGTTTATTTTGCAGGGACAATGCACACCAATCAACAGTAATACTGTAAGTGAACCAGAGTTAGCCAAAGAGGCTCATTTTCATCTGCTGTCCCCAGATAGATTTTTTGAAGGCAGCCTAAGATTAAAACATTTCAAATAACATAATGAAACTAAGATTCATCAATAAACAGAGAGTAACGTATAGACAAAACCAATTCACATATAAGCAAAAGAAAAGTGTACCTACAGAATAAGCACATATATAACACTTTATACACACAGCTAAACCAGCAGCGTCCTTTCTTTTCCCCGAACGAGCTCTCGCACCGCGAATAAAAGGCATCAACCGATCAGGCTGTGAGAAACAGATTTAATATGCACACTGTAGTGTGCATAGCGTACGACACCAAGGACGCAAACTTTATTACTCATTTCAACCTCGGCAAAAGGAGCCCATACGAGATCAACGCCGTGCGTTCTTGCGGAGGGAACTGCCAGACGCTGACGATAGTTCACCTTTCAACTTTATCTTTGTGCCAGAAATGGAAACTGTTTTCACAGCAAGACACATAACGATACATCCAGCACAGTGAGAGGGAGGAGAGGCGTCCTGATTACAAGTTCTGGACAGGTTCTGTCAGAAGGGACGCCTTTAGCTCCCCTCCCTGACCCGTCTGTGAAACAGGTCAGATAGCAGACTCTGCTGTACACCCAGGATCTAGCTGCTCACTTTCACTATCCTGGACACGGCATTTTGGCCTTGATGTTAAGTTTCCAACAGATGAAAGAAAAAAGTTCAAACAGACTCAATACATGATCTATGAAATAGGATCCTGACGGCCTTGTCAACAGGAGACTGAGATCATTTCCAAAGGCGGAACAAACTTCGCTGGCCCCTTTTTTTACACAGCAACTCAGTGTTACAATTTAAATTCAGTTTGTTGTTGATAACAATCCAAAGGCACTTGTAGCCGTCTACAGGACCGCGACCGTTTCCATCGGCATGGAGGAGGCCGGCGATGAATCCGTTGTCGAGTGCAGAATGTAGAGGAGCGGAGAAAGGACACCGACCCGAGGGGCCCTTCTGGAGGAGGACAGGGGCCCCTCTGGAGGAGGACAGGGGCCCTTCTGGAGGAGGACAGGGGCCCCTCTGGAGGAGGACAGGGGCCCTCTGGAGGAGGACAGGGGCCCCTCTGGAGGAGGACAGGGGCCCTTCTGGAGGAGGACAGGGGCCCCTCTGGAGGAGGACAGCTCCCCTGACTTGTACCCATCTGCGCAAATCGGTTTGAACCTCGTGTTGAAAAAAGTGTTGCGACGATCGCAACGTCGCATCGCTGCTGGTATCAATGGTTTTGATGGGAAATATTTGCAGTGGAGTATTTTGGATTTTCATTAGTCGTTCATTAGTCACGGTGTGTAAAAGCTTATATATATTTAAAAAATAAAATAAAATGATACTACCAATATCCAAAGAATATGATGGTCTCTGCTCGACCTTGGTATTTTGGTTGGCTTTCAGTTCCCATTCAGGATGGTCAAGTGCTCCAGTGAGGATTTGCATTATGTAAGAGGCTGTACCTGACTGTTTTAGATTGGATAAAAGGGCACATTGATCCAGATCTAATCTAGTTACTCCAGCACAGAGCCAATCACTCCCTGATGCAGTCAATGCAGCACAACTGGCAACCACCTCACTTGTTATCGGCATCACAATGCCAACTCCAAGAAATGTGTGTGTGTGTCATTACTCCGTTATGTAATTTTTAAAACTGAGCCGATTGGCCAGGATTAGCGGAGGCATCGTACTCACTACTTAGTTTCATACAAAAGTCTCACTTTAAATGTTTCCCTCTAAAACTTTGGAAAATTCTTGAATTACCATTTTTCTCAGCGAAAGCGACGGCATCTTCCTTGGAGGAGAAGGAGAGCACCATGTTGGACAAGGGATCCGCCCTGAAAGGCAAAAAGAGCCGTGAGCCACACGAAAAGTCAAAGAATTGGAGGCGATTATCTGAAGGAATGTTATTTTTTTTATGATCCAAAATGCAATCTCATTTCATGTGTTGTGCATTTGCAGGTACAGGTAGGAGGCTCTTACGTTGAGGCCCAGCCCATCAGAGGGTTCTCCCAGCGCTCTCTGGTATCAAAGTCCATCTTCCACTTTTTGGTGCTGTTGGCTCCCGACTGCATGGCTGTCTTGGCCGGCACAAAGATGTGAACCTTGCGTGTTTTGATGTGCTCCTCTGGGACTCCGGTCACGCTGGTGATGTCCTGAGGGACAGACGGAAATAAAGCAAGTCCTGCTGTAAGGAACTGTGTTGAGGCTGAACAACACCAGGAATTAAAACGTTTTTTGATGGCTGTAGGAATCTTAAAACACATATATACAGTATGTATGTGTATATATATATGTATGTGTATATATATGTATGTGTATATATATATATGTATGTGTATATATATGTATATGTATGTGTATATATATATAGATAGATAGATAGATAGATAGATAGATAGATAGATAGATAAATTAAGTCACAAATTAATAATGAATTGTTGTAAATTTTGTGTATCAAGCAAATTACGATAAAAACCAAAAACAGTCAAATAATCAATCATAAGATTTTCTTTAGGGTTTTTGCAGTGGTATGGTATTATATCGCCATATCCCCAAAAAATATTTGGGAATGTGTTTATAAGCTACGAATAAGAATGAGAAAGAGGTATGGACCTGTTGGTTTGATTTGTGAGTCAACGGTATTGCCGAGCAACCTGGATCTCAGCAATAAAGAATACTTTAAACTTTAATAGAACTTGGAAGTAACAAAACGACAGTAAAAATGTTTTTAAAGTTTTTGCCCCACTGCAGCCAAATGGGAATTCCATTACACTAAAAATAATTCTTTGAAGAAACCGAAAGCTGAAGTAACTTTTTTACATCTTAGACACATGAAGAAAGACTTTATGAAAATACACTGCGTGGAAGCTGTCGGACCAGTATTGTGCAAAAGACACAATATGGGCATTGCGGGAAAAAAAAAATATATGCTGTGGCCGAACATGGTGACGGTAATGTAACCAGTATACTGCCCACCCCCAAATCAAATATTCCCATTTATGCTAAGAAAATCATGATAATAACAAATAGACATGTTTTTTTGTTTTTTTGCACAGCAACCGGCGGCCTTCCAGAAAACATTCCGACTTTCGTTTGACTTTGTGACTGATGTCTTTTTCCCTTCCCTGCAAAGACCAGGAGGCCAATGCAAAGATATATGTGCGTGTTTGTCGAGAAAGGTCATCTGACAGTTATCTTGCAGGTTTTATAAAATACAACTTGAAGCCCTGACAGCACGTCTTTAGTGTCAGAAAAATGGAGTTTGGAAAATACTCAGTGGCTATAAAAAGTACTCAATATTTTTGTGCTCCACATCAATCTGTAGAGATTTATTTCCACTTTTTAAATATTGGGTTCAAAAATAGCTCAAATACATCTTCAGTGTCAGAAAAACAATAAAACATGAAAAATCCAAAGACTACTATTTATAGGTACTGTAAAAATAAGAGTTTGGATTGTATTTTTATTGTTTCTGTTTGGGAATTTTTGCCTTTTTCAAGCACAACTGTTGCAACTAACTGCAAATAAACCTTCCTGTGCTTGAACCTGTCAGTGTGATATTTACATTTTTTGACATGTTGCTTGAAAAATGTCCATCAGTGTTCAATGGGCTAAGCACTTCTCTGAGGCAAGGGTTCAGTCTTTCATATTTTGGGGTTTGGACTTTAAATGCGTGTACAATTCCAGTATAACTGATGAACAGCATAATAAAAACAGAAAGAAACTACAGCTTATATATGTAAAAGAAAAAAGAAAGGTAAATGCTAGATTCAAAGGATAAATATAATATAATATCCATCTTTATGCTGTTATTCACACGGTTTTGCATTGAGGTAGATAAAATGAATGCCTAATACTTGAGGTGATTTATTCCAGACCATCAGAAAGTAGGCCAGCGCGACAAGAGGAGGAGGAGGAGGAGGAAGAGGAGGAGGAGGAGGGGCCTATGGGTGTACTAAATGCATATTCCTGAGCAACTGGAGCCCCTTCAAGCTCCTATCAAGGATCTGGTCCAATTCTTCAGGGAATTAGCAAACAAGCAATGGGAAGTCGGCGACAAAACACAGACGAACCTCCCAGCACGCAGGCACCAGCCACCCAAGACTGAGGGCTTTCCAGGGCGCTCTCCTTTCAATGAGAGATTTTTACACATTTCAATGGCCATTACAACTTCAAAGAATCAAATTTTCATCATTGTCTGTCATCTGCCAGTTGATTTGTAGAGGGGAGGTCGTTGTGCGTGAACTCCACACAAAAGCCTGCCTATCCTTTTGGCAAAGGAGCCCCCAATGGTATTTAAGCGCAGTCGTTTGCAGGTCCAATTGCTAAACTCTTGCTCGTTTCAGGGAAACATCTTGTGCCATGCTCGGAGGCAAGACCCGGCAGAATTTAATCATAAACAAGATCTGCACGTTGAAAAGATTGTTAAAATGAAAGGGAAAAGACGAACAAAGGGGGGGATGGGGGGGACTTCACAAGTGCTTGGTAATTATTTCCGGCTGCCCTATCTACTTAACCTTAACAATTCCTTCTTGTCACAGAGAGGAGGAAAACATGTTCTCTTCACCCAAAAGGGGGGAATGGTGGACGGTTCATGACACAATATAACACAGGACAGACACTGTGAGAGAGCAACAGAATGAGATATTATTGATATGTTTTTTTCCAACATTGCTTTCTGCAGGATATATGTTTTATTTTTATTTATTATTATTATTTTAATGGGAAACGATCAAAAAGAGGTTAGAAAAACTTCCTGAGAGTTTTGGAGGAAAGACAAGAACCATTAAAATAGTTTACGCACGTTGGACCATAACACATTTGGAGTTGTGAATCAAGTACAAAAAGTACCTTCTGAGTTGAGGTAAATCAAATCTGTGGTCAGAAACGTTTAGCGGCTCTGTTGTCTGGTGTCTTCTGGGGGATGGATGCATGGAAATCCCTCTCCGAGACGCATTCGGAATTACACCCTCGGGATTAGCAGGCCAGACTATGGTTACGCGTATGTACGTTACATAAACCATAACTGACACATGAGGCCCATGTATGGTGAACTGGCGCAATAATTTGTCCAGATGTAGCGGCCCTTAAATCACATCTTAGGCGTGGATGAGCACAAAAGGTCCTTCATGAATGAGGGAGGATGTGTCAAAACAAAAGCTCTGCCAAATCACTGAAAACACTCTGCTCATTATCTGGCATTGTTTGCAAAAATACGAGTCTAGACTTCTATGATACTTGCATGCATAACACTGAAAGCCAGGAGGGTTATCGGCATAACAGACTCACCCACAATACCCGGATTCACAAAGAGAATGATTGTGACTGGAATGTGGTGTGTTCCCAGGAAGACTAGAGAGGGCCATCACAAAAGGAAAACCCACACGGTGGGCACTTTTTCTTCTGCCATGTACAGGAAGCAAAATGAGAACTATCAAGTTTGACACTATTCACAGGGCCTTCACGGGGCCCTACAATACCTGGCTGGGCAGGCAGAATGCCGGGCTTAAGAAAGGGGGGAAAAGGGCTGGCAAAGTCCCCGTCACGTGAAAGCGTGTCGATATTTCTGACACCTCCAGGCTACGTGCCAAATAAAGAGCATAGGGACTTGTCGCTGTGGGGCCGCTGGGCCCACCAGAATGCTGAGAGCTGGTACCCCTAATACTCCCAACAGAGACCTGAGCTGGAAGATTTCTGTGTAAACAAGATTCAAAGTCCTCGATGTGCGCCGGTGGTGAAAAATGAAGGAGATAACTAGATATCAGACGTCCAAAAAGCAAGAAAAGTACAAAGAAGAGCATAAAGACTAAGTTGTCTTAGGGTCAGAGTTGTCTAACATTTGTGGAACAAACGGTATTCAGATTGTGAATAAAAAACAACCATTTCCATCTTGATATTAATTTCTCCCTTTACAGAAGTGTCCTACATATATATATAAATAAGCTGTGGTATAAATTATGAAAATCAATTAAGATGTTTTTTAGTTGTACTTATTCAACTTGGTGGAATCCATTTTAAATCTTCCGCTTTAATGTGACAATCGGAGTGAATTGAAACTTGGGAAATAACAGCGCAAACATAAAAGGCTAATGTGAATAGAACCAATGAGGAGTGGATGACGATTTTTTTCCCCCATCACCTCAGCCAAAGAAATGTACTGATTGAAAGGAATAGTCTAACATTTTGTGAAATGCTCTTATTGGCGTTCTAGGCGAGATTTAGATGAGAAGATTCCACTGATATCTGTCCATTAAGTGTGAAACAGCGGCCAGGAAACGGGGAGATAAGCTGAGAATAAAGAATGGAAACAGCTCCGTCCAAGAGTTAAAACCAGACTAGGCGGAAACAAGAGTATACTTCTGGACCGCGTAGGGTCAAAATGCTAAACTGTGGCCAAGTTGTTACAAGGAGAGTTGGCGGATTCTGTATTGTGGATTCCTGGATGTTAAAAATGTTCATCTGCCTTCTTTTTGTAATGCTCCCATTAAAAGCCTATTTGTTCTGTGTACTGAAGTAGTATCATATGACAAGATATGTTTGGGGGCAAAGAATTCAGGACTCCTTTATTTTTAATATATTCAACAATATCAAAAAAAGTGTTATTGTGTAAAGAACTTAGGTTACATCCCATGACAATTATGAACATGCCAGACTCCAATGTTGATCTTATGGAAAACAGAGCAGGACAACCTTCCTGCTTCAGCTTCCAGACCGTGGTTTGGGAGGCACCTTGGAGGGGGGAGGGGCTTTGTTTCGCCTCCAGGGCCGAAGTCCTGCAGCGTTTATTCAAACTGAAACCTACACTCTACACATTTGCTACCACTTGACAGCTTTACTGTTAATTTCTTCTCCACTCCGATTGCCACCAGCTGTCTGCACCGAGCGCATCCACCATCGCTCGCTAGACCACACGCTCGCAACGCCCACTCTGCTCTTATAACATATGCATCGAACTGTGTCAGCGGCCGACAAACATAGGATCGAAGCACTGCACGTAGGAAACACATTCACAGGAAAGATGTAAATCTATACAGGAAAAAAACTAAACCGTGGCTCCAAAAAAAGAGGCTTTCCTGTTGTTTGATCATGGAGGCAAAGGCATCATCAGCTGTCGCGCCTATTCATTTTGAAAGAGCGACGGCCAATGGGGAATGGACCAACACAACTCAGGCTACAGCCACACTAATCTCTGTTTCGTTTTCAAAATTATCTCAGTCCACGGCAACCTTTGAAATCGCATTTCACATGACCATCCACGTACACTGGCCATGCGCGTGGCGGTGTCAACAAGAAGACGATTTTTCAACACACCGTTGTGTGTTTTGTTTTCAAATGCACAAAATACTGCGGAGGAAGAACAGCAATGAAGAAAAGAGGGACCAGAGACTTCTTTGCTTGGCCCGAGGACGAGGTCAAACGAGGCTCAGAGTCACGTGATCGGGGCGTGACGAATCAGGGAAGGACACGTCGTGACTGCTAAGACCCAATCAAGTAGCGAACGCGGGTGTCTACGTCATCGTTTCCAAACTTATCCATTTACACCCGTCCACACTAGGACGTAAACCCGGAGTTTTCAAATTTCCAAACTCCTCCGTTTTCGGTGCTCTAAGTAGTGCGGACGCTCAGTGTGAATGTAGCAAAAGATATGCGTTTTAAAATGGAAACGTAGTAGAGTGGACACGGCTTTTGAAGGGCTGGCCTCCGCCACTACTGTCCCCAAAATCGTTTAAATGCTTCGTCAGTTTTCAGATGATTTGCTGGTTAATGTCCACATGTCCTGCAGTTAAAAAGTGTTTTGCCGGATATTCATATATAATGAAAACTAGATTATCACTTTCGGATGCATCCTTGAGAAAACGGTTAAGTAAAGCAAACACAAATCACTTGAATGTTTTTAACCAGATACATTTTGATGAAAATATCGATTGCATGGAGAGGTCTGAAAAGGGGTTCACACTGGTGTACATGGAGCGTCCTGGGGGTTTGGCTAAACGTGGACAAGAACTTCAAAACAGGCGAGTATGAGGACCTGGTCTTCTGAACACCTTTTCTGCTCATTCACTTAGTGAACTGAATCGCTGAATGTCTGTTCCACACGATCACCCGATACTCCCTTTGTGTTTATTTAGAACAAGAGGATAATTTCAAAACTAAAATAAAGCCCTAATAAAAGGAAATTCACATCTGTTCTTGCAATGATCCCGGCTCAATTCTGATTAACTCTTCAATAAACCAGAGAAGTGAGACTTGTGTGAGGCAGACGTGAAGTTAATATATTGACTTAGATTCTTTGAGCCATTTAATGAAGGAAAAACGCAGAACATTCTCTGGTTACAGCTTCTCCAATGTAAGGATTTTCTGTTTTTTTTTTTTTTTTTATAGAATAGAAACTGAATATTTAAAAAGATGTCACCATGGGTCAGGGGACTTTTGTCACTATTTTCAGTTTTTTTTATATATATATTTACGAACAAAATACTTGATTAATTGAAAACATAATCAACAGATTAATCAATGATGAAAATAACCTTTCGCTGCAGACACATGCACCTTCTAATCCCAGGAGATTGTCCTTGAGGTAACTGAGAACACGCTGGTGCAGGTGGTCTCATTTTTAAGACTTGTAAGGGTTTACAGATCTAATCTGAGGCATCCTGAGTGTATTCCTGTTAGTGCAGTTACTAAACAGACGAACAAATAAAGGATGTTTGTGCATGACTGGCTCTGACAAAACATTTCCAGTGTCACTACCACGCTGGTATGGGTAACGGTGGACACCGTGACACAAGTACAGTCCAGTTCATCTTAGCACGAACCCACCCGCCCCTACACACACACGCCAAAAATTGCGCCTTGGCAGCCAGGAGGGGTCACGAGGTCAGCCGAGCTGAATCATGTTGAGTCAGCATGTGGTGAAAGCCCAAACACATCACCCTTAACCCCCCACTGTCCAGCCCACTCCCAGACCGAGAGCCTCACTCATCAGCCTCGGCCGGTTCCCACCTTCAGACCTCTTTGAAGTGGAGAAAGCGTGCCAATTACTGATTGGACATAAGGGGGGATGGGGGGCGTCTCTAATAGAAACAAATATTATGTTGCTTCCCTCATGTGTAGGAGGGGTTTAACACTGGAGAAAGCAAAGCAGCTGGCACGAGGGTCATCTCGAATCTCACATTACGCATACCGGTGAGGAATCGGAAGGAGAGGACAGAGGAGAGGGCGGGGGGGGGCGGGGGGGTCATTTATGGAGGTGTTGGATGCAGACACTTGTTTGTGTGTGCTGGGCAGCATCTCGAAGACCCCGCCAGTTCAAGTGTGTTTTCATGGGTATTATTTGTGAATAACCCCAGAACTAGCATGATTTATCTCATTTATAAACTGAACATCTTTGAGGCCTCGGCCTGTTGGACGGACAAGCGAGCAATATGAAGAAGGTCCGGCACTTGTCAGAATTGTCATTTTGTTATCAAAAGAATGAATCAAAAGAAATAGTCGGTATTTAGTAGCGCACATTGAAGCTTAATTTATTTTCATTGTTAATCAACCGATTATTCAACCGGTCATCGTTTGGTCTATAGAATTTCAGCAAATGGCAAAACGAGCCCGCGCTGACGTCTTGTTTTGTCTGACCAACAATGCAAAGACCAAAGCTACATTCAGTGTGCTTTCATAGACGACTAAGGAAGACGAAGAACCAGAGAATCGTTTACCTTTAATAATCAACCCAGAAACACACATCCGGTGACAACTGAACGACGACTAATCACCTAATCCAGTGTTTTTCAACCTTTTTTGAGCCGCGGCACATTTTTTACAATAAAAAAATCCCGTGGCACACCAACAACCAAAAAGTTACAAAATGTCACATTGTAGCATAATACAGCATATATGCTGACAATTTCCCACTGATGCGTAACTTTTCCAAAACAATGCTTTCGATGTCTGCAGACATGTCACCAATACGTCTGTTAATGTGTTATCTGCGAGCGGGACTTTAACTACTTCGTTAACTGCGTCAGGGCCGAGCATCTCGTTCACAATGGCTTTGCAGGCAGGTAGTATTAATGTCTCACAGTGAGTGGGCTTTTTGATTTGGCCACCAGTTCAGCTACTAAGCAGCTTTGAGAGCTTTCTCAGACACATTTGTGGATTTCCTCATAAAAGTTACCTGTTTCTCAGTTTGTGTGCGCAGGCGAACACAATAGTCCCTGTTCTTGGGCATTTTCCCGATTTTTACATATTTTCTTAAATTCACCTTTAAAGGAACTTGCATATGAGACATACCCATGTGTTGTATATGATAATTTGCAGAACAATCTCAGCTATCTATATAATGAGGTACCAATTGTCCTAAGATACAGAGTACAGGGATAATTTGGCTATAAAGCTAAAAAATTGAAGTCTGATTTTTTTAATTCTTCAAATCTCTTGTGAAAACATAACTTTACTCATGTGAACTGTTTTGGTGCTTGTAATTGGTTTACCAAAGTCTTAGGTTCACAACAGTGGTGGAATATATGGATAAAATAGCAGATAAATGTCTAATAAATGTCAAGAACCAAATGTTGTAATATCGTTTTTTGAGTAGAAGTGATGTCTGTCACTCTACTTCCACCAGCTGTTAGAGGGACTGAGATCAAATGAGTCATTACTTCATACTACAGATCAAGCTTCATGGGATGTGTGCAAATGAAAAATGAACATTACAACCGTTTTTGTTTTCAAACAAAAATATTAAATATATCGCTGAAAGTACGTCGCTAACTGTAAACTTTCTCTTCGTACTTCCTCTCTTCTCTCTGTCCTCTCGATGCAGACTGAATGTAAACAGCAGTGTTTCTGTAGCGTGAGGTGGTGGGTAGGTCCTGAGGGATTTACTGAGTGTCCATTGGTTAGTTTCATACTAAATGTAGACGGACACATGAATCCACAAATGACGCTGAGAGGCGGAGCTCGACGCCCACGAATCACACGACACGTCCAAGCTCCTGACGCGCTGTGTGAGTCACGTACGATCTCATGAAAATTAGGACACGGAGGTGGAGAGCATACGCTTCCGTAGACATCTTAACCATATCTCTGTGCCGTATTATCGCGGCGATAATAATATAAACAGCGAGTAAACACCGCGTGGACGCGCCAGCGCGTCCGTCGGCCCCAGAGATACAAATTGCAGGCTCAGACCCTCAACAATGGCAAATTATTTGCGGCAACTAAATAATATTTTTTTGGACCGATTAAGTGAAATTGGACATTTTCCCACAGCACACCTAGCGATCTCTCACGGCACACTGGTGTGCCGCGGCACACTGGTCGAAAATCGCTGGCCTAATAGACTAACCGTTCTGGCTCCAGCGCATATATCGTGAAATTAAAGATGCGTGTTTGATTTTTCTTGTGGCCTACAATAAAACAGGTCACGTTAAACATTAGAAACCACCTCTGATAGTGTAGGACAAATCCGAAAAAGAGCTATTAGCTTACAAGTGGCGTGAATAAATTGGAAGTGTAGGCAAACAGAAGTAGCGAGCCCGTTTTCATCCGCTCTACAAGCACAACACTTAGCAGCTAGACACTTCCTAAAACTACCCGCCGCTGACGGGGTCTGAGGAGTCCTCTTAAGAGGCTTAGTCTCTGTGGAAGAGAGTGTTAACGAATGAAATACCATTTAGTGGATGATACATAATAAAGCCTCTTGTCTGGCACTCTTCAAAGACCAACATCCTCTGACCCGCTACTCCAAACTTGAGCCGAGGGGAGATTTTGCATAAGCGCGCCGCCGTATGAGAGGGCGACCAGACAAAACAGACACTTAAGTTGTCTATGTTGTGCGACGGAGGGAGGAAGGGTGGGAGAGGAGGATGAGGGGGAGGGGGGGGGTGAATGTGGTCTGCTCCACTGCAAGTCACTCTGTGTCTGAGGCTAGACAGGCTGAGAGAATATACACTGCGGTAATGCACGCTTAAAACAGCTTGCGCTTAACATCAGCCTCATAGTTGGGGTAGCTGTTTTTTATTTTATTTTATTTTATTGTCTTCGTTGTCCTGCACGCTTATTTTCTCGCAATTGCCGAACGTGAAAGAAAATACCCGTTTGAGGTCGCAGTGGTTAAAGTATCCTTCTACTTTGGCCAGTGACACGCTCAAAAGTCAGCGGAAATTGAGTTCTCAAGCAAAAAGTGCCGTGTCCAATTGAAGATGTCTGACTGAGATGATCTTGTGGGGAGCCGGCTCCCTTTTGAGCTGTTTTGTATTCCGGGGATTCTCTGATATTTTACGCATGATGAATCCTGACTGACGGACTCGGGCTATTTCAATCTGATTTCAATTTTAGGCCTGTGAAAACAACCAACCACCTGCCTTTAGACCCAACAACATTACCGCAATCAAACCCCAACATCTTTTGTCCAGATGTGACGTTGCCGCCTGACCAAGCGATGGGCTCCGGAACGCACGGGAAACCAAAGATTTCAGATGAGCGGACCGGAACACACCGAGCATCGGATGGTCCGACCAATTTAATGCCCTCTCCCCCTCCCTCTCCCTCGTTCCCCCACTGCACTCTAATAACTGTCCTCCTCTGTCTCGTAAAGAAAACCCCAGTGCCTTTAGAGAACTCTATAACGAGGCTTCACGAGCGCTTTAAGATGATGGTGTTGTCTTTATGTGGAGAGAGGGAGCGCACTTGGCCGCGGCTGAAGCGGGAGCGGGGGCTCAGGCGCTCCGGCGTGAGTGGAGGACATCGTGTTACGGCACACTGAAGCAGCTGCCGAGCTTATAACCGCGGCCGTTTGAGCAAAAGGGGCCCCGAGAGTGAAGCGAAAGGCCCCGACTCTAATTGAAGGAGGTCACAGACGTTCCGTGTAAAGCCGTGTATCACTGGCCAGCCAGCCGGACCCTGGGAGCTGCCCAGCATGCTTAATCAAACAGTAATTATAAACAAAGGCAGGTCGGCATGGGCACTGTGGGGAACAGCTTTGGGCACAGGAGCTCCATCACGCAGGTCTTTTTATTTGACGTTATTACTGAAATTCAGACAATGCCTTCAAAGTTTTTGCTCATATTTGAAAGCTCACAAAAATCACAAACCCGCATTAAGTTCGAGATTTGTATGAGGAAGGAATATGGAAACAGTCCGCAGCAGGGCTGCGGTAACTTGTTTAGCCTCGATTGTTTTCAATATTTAATCTGCCGTCTCAATTATTGATCATTTGTTCCGTTAATAAAATATCAGAAAAAGGGTATGCCATCACTATTTACTATTCACGTCGATGGTGACATCATCAAGCTGTGCGTTTTGCCCAGGTCAAAACGCGAAATATATTTAATTTACTATCACGCGAGACAAACAAAAGCAGCACTCTCACAATTTAGAAGCACGCAAAAAAAGAATTGGGGATTTAAAAAAAAAAATTACTTTAAAACTGAAATAAGTGGAAACAAGCTGTGAACACAAAATATGATCACCTTTTCAGATTATATGGCAAACTTGTATGAAAAGAGGGTTGTTTTCATGTCCCCTTAGAAAACGGTAGTCCAATATTCACTCTCCTTTTAGCTCCGTTTTTTGTCTCTACTGAGGGAATTACCGGGCCCTTAAGCTGCTAAACGCTGCACTATGGTGACCACCTAGTTGCTAACTTTGTCTATCTGCTGTTTTCTGTTGGACAGGAAGTGTGCGGTGGGTTTTGAAGAGTTTTACTGTCAAAACAATGAGCTGAAAAAAACACAAAAAAACTCAGAAATGGGTGATACTTCTCTGTTGGTATATCCCTACGAGTCATTTGATCCATCGTTATCATAAAAATAAAAAATAAAAGCCACTTTAATGACTAATCAAGTGGTTGGACATTTTTTTGGTCCGCAACCTCCTGCTAAATTGTTCACAAATCCCATAAAAAAAAATCCTCTTCACTGGATTAGCTCACATTATTGACCCGCAAGAGGATTCTTGCCCTTCATCGCTTCAATTTGCCCGTAATAGAGAGGGCCTAACAAACTGCAGAGACGCACGTTCCTGCCAAGGTGTGCATTTTTTGGGACAGACGAGACCCAAGGACAAGATAACGGGTGTCGCACAAACATTCAGACGGATTTTTTGTTTTTGGAGCGAGTTCAAAATATCATTTACCCAGGCCAAAATGCAACCTTGTCTAAATGAGGTTATTTGGAAATGTGCACGATACAGCAAGCGGCGGACCACGTTCTCCTCGGGCTGAGAGAGGGCGCGAGAGAGGGGGGACAGCGTGCAAACCCAGCATAACCTCGCAGCGGATCGAGACCTTTGTTTGATTGGTCGAACCAGAAAGCAATTCGCACTTATTGACGGCCTGATGAGTGGCTAGCGTGCTGACATACGCCGGATGCCCAAGAGGGAGAGTGCTCTCATTGCCCTCTTCCATGTGAGACGGAGGCCACTGTACTGTAAACAGCTGAGGGCCTCTGTTTTTTGGCCTGTCTGGGTGAGCATTAGAGCACTTCCCGCCGTCGCCAGCAACAGCATGCCACAAAGGAACCTCTGTGGCCGACAAACACTGAAGTGGCCACTGTCTTTTTTTTTTTTTTGCGAGTCTCAGGGTGTCTCACAAACTTTTTTCCATGCAAGCTTCTTTTCTTTCAACCCCCTCCTCATTTTTTTTTTTTTTTAGAGGCCCTTTTTTTTTTTCTCTCCTCCCCTCTGCTGTTCCTCTCAGTGGCCCCTACTGAGAGGACAGAGACAGACACTCCGCTCAGCCAAAGGTTTGTCTGCCAGTATGGTCAGCTTTGGTCTGGAACAAAAGCGTACTGACGCTGCCCACACACAGCAACCCCCCCCACCCCCAAAACAAGTCCACAACAGACTCCCACATTCTCCCCAAACTCCCTCTTTCTCCCTTATCTCCTATCTCCTTCGTTCTTTTAATGACGAGGTGTTCACTTCAAAAGATCAGTCCTTGTTTTGAACGGGTGGTAACCTTGACCCCTTCAAATGCATGCTTACCGATGTTTAGGCTGTGCTTTATCACTTAATGAAAAGAGGCCCCGAGGACCCTGTCTGATGAAATATAAAGCTATCCACAGCTGTACCACATCATTCACAGAAAAAAAAAGGGAATTCTGAATTCATCGCCACCCGTTGACCCGTGAGCCAACTTTGATTACACATTTTAAATTGAAACCCGCTCTTCAAGTTATTTTGGCTCAAGCCACAGCTTGTTGACAAGTGCAAGACTGCTCACAGAAAGTCATGAAACAAAGCCACAGATGTAGTCTACAACTGCTATAAATGTAAATGGTAAATGGACCCCAATACAGCATGTTAGAATCACCGGGATTTTATCATTCCGCTCAGTCACCGGCAAATGACCGGGGAGCTCGCCGTTCATTTGCACTCACCACCCACATTGCAGCAATTGGCAAAGTTTCCCTTTCCTGTAATTGGGTCACAGTCGGCTTTCTCCTGTTACTTTCATAAACAAAAGTACGTAGGGGATTATAGAAACTACATTTTTTTTTTTTTTTTTTTTTTTACAACATTTTCCAGGAGAAAGACGATTTCTTGGCCATGTATACATATAACGTTTAGGGGTTGCCATGTATTCGTTTAACCAGTAGGGTCATTATCGATAAATCTGCTGATATATTGTGGATTAGTCGTTTAATGCACAAAATGTAAAACAAATATTAAAATATTCCCATCACCACAGAGAAAAGCTGGACAGCATCTAAATGGAAGAGAATGAACCAGTGAATGTTTCGCATTTTTGTTTGAAAAATTGGTTATCAAAAATGTGGCTGATTCATTTCTGTCCATCGACTGATGGATTTAGCGACTAATCATCAGCATAGAGGTAAAGTATTGCAGTGGCAGCACAGCGGGCAGAATGAAAGTAGGACAAAATAGCCTCTGGAGGTCTTAGTAAACTGGTTTCCACCATTAAACATTTTGCTAATGACTCCGACCAAACTGTCAAATTGTGTTGCATTGTGGGTAATGTAGGTAAAAAAAGACAACATTTCTGGTTCTTCTGCATCGATTTTTGAACAGTGAGTCCAACAATGTTTTAGGAGTGCTGAAGATGGCTATTCTTGTGATCATATTTTCAGCTTTGAGGTGATGATTTTTGCTACAATGCTTAAGATGAGGAGGGCAAATACTTCTGGACAAAATCACCAACTGAACTAGACAACAAGAGCACCAAATGTAAGATTAAGCAACAACAACAAAAATGAACACGGCCTCAAGTACAATGTAGCAGAGACAACTAATTACAATCTGTGTGTGGACACTATGGAAATTTAGGAAGAGGCCAAGACAGAGCTGGATAAGACCTGTACAGCATGCAAGCTATGTCATGTCAATAGAGGCAATGCAACCAACATGCATATCATGTTGATTCCAAACAAAGAAAGAGCAACTGTCAAAGATTTCAATGATTTTTTTTTGCTACTGATCACTGTCCCCTTTGTACATTGGTCTGTAGAAATAACTTGTCAAACTGTGAGCTGCAAATGTTTTAAGTGACCTCAACCTCAAATCTATTAATGGTTCTGCTCCAAAAGAATATATTCAATATATAATCAAGAGATGTATTTTTTTAAAGCTGTGGTTACAAAATGTTTCAATATACTGACATGTGTTTTGAATAGCTAGTGTGACCTTATTGATATGAGAAAGCTATCCTATCCATAAAATGTACAATATGGCTACGGATTCATTAAAGCATTTATTTTTGGCCCATACCCCAAATGATGTTATTTTTTCTTTAAATTTAGCCTAAACTAAAGTAGATCTTAATTTCAATGGGATCAAACGTTGTCATTTTATTAACTATCATTTCACCTAAATTCCATTGCGTAAAACGACTATTCAGTAGCTGGAGCAGCTTCTTCAATAACTTTTCATCAAAGGTTGATAGGAGTGCCGACAGAGGATTGGTGGGAGCTGCGAGCACACACAGAACTACCGATATTAACTTTTACCCTCATATTGTTACAAAAGCCTACCGTCTAATACAAGCTCATTTTGGCAATGGATTAAGTAGAGTTTTCCTTGGAAATATTTTTCCAGGAGGGTAATTGGAAGACAGCAGATCAGACAAACATCAATCTGTGTGTCGCGTTGACCACAGAGGGATACTCACCAATTTCTCATCAACAGTAATAAGTTGCGTGTCTTGTCCTGGTTTCCCTGCCAGCCTTGATGTTGATGTGCTTGCAGACCTGAAAACCATTAGATAGACATTACACGCCAAGAAAAAACTGCCAATGGCCGACAAGAAACAAAGAAGTAAATTACACAAAGAAATTGCACTCTGCCATCCCCGACTATCTTGGAGGCAGCGGCGAGGATATGGCGAACATAAGAGACAAGGAGGGAATCCCCCCCACCACCTATTAGTTCTGTCTGGTGGATCTCTGGCAGACTCCCGCTCTCATCCTAATGACAGGACGTGCTTAATGTTGGCCGCGGTCAACTGTCAGGCGAGGACTGTGTAGCTCTTTGTGAATGTGCAGCCGCGTCCCGTCACAAAACAGCAACGTGCCATCAAGGCTCAGCGAGTGAAGGGCCGCTCGGGAGAATCACATTCCAGATAATAACCCTGATAATCACAATTATAGATTTATTTGGATTGTTTGATTTTTACATCAAGAACCCCGCCAATTATCTCATATTTGAATTTAAATATTAAGAAGAAAATCAAGGACACCATTGTGACCAACTTGGTTTCTGGTGTGAAAATTCTACATAGATGAAAATATTTTTTTTTTATATTATATATTCTGTTCCCTCAAGTCATCGCTTGAATGAACCCTTGTTTTCGTCATTAGTTTGTGTGCTGAGAGATTTTGACTGCCGATCAGATAAAATGCATAATTTTACAAGACTATTTATAATATTTGACAAAGCAACTGTTAACTTGATTGATCAATCAATAATGAAAATTGTTAATAGTTTTATCACTCTTTAAAAGGGACCATGTGCAAGTTTGTCAAACTATTTGTTCAACTATTGATCTTCCTTTTCCCTTACTTTGGCAAAGACAGTCTTAAAACCTGACGTTATTAGCCAACAAACTGTCATATCAAATATCAATTTCTTAATATCGGTATATTTATGGCCGTACATTCAGGCAATGAAATCAATTTTGAATTCATGCATCTTTCCATTAAGCAATGCAATCAAACCGGTCATCTAAAATTTAGTGACCTCGTCGCTCGACGTTGCCAATGTCATAACATTAAAGCGGAGGAGGCCTTGTATTGTGTAAAGAGAGTATCTCACATTGTCCAATTCTGTAATGCAAAAAAAAAGTAAGTAAACAAAAACTTTCTTCACTTCATAGGTGCCTTTCTACAACATGCACTGGATCACACACCGTAGTAATGCAAGTATGAAAGCCTGCCCTGTCTTAATGGTCACTATTTCAGGAACCTCTCTACCTGACGAAGAGCCACTTTGCGCTTCAAATGTTTGTTTTTTTAAAAAGGGACCATCCAACAGTGGCATCCAATCCATGAAGGTATATGTTAGCTGACACGAGCTGATGTTTGCAGGGCCAAATGCTTAATTAAAGCTGAGAGACGCTGACCAAATAAAATATTGTAATATTCTTGAGTCAGTACCTCAATAAAAAATAATATCGTGGCTAGTATAATTGCTATGTGTTTCTCAAAGTCAAGACAGTATATACTGTCAGCTCATTGCATCAAAAGTTATAGGGTGTATCTCCCGACGCCATGACAACCACACAAAGCGCAAATTGCTATTTTGTGTCTATAAAAGTTTAAAAGCAAGTATAGATCTCTTGTTACCAACTCATTTACTGCAGAAGATTTCTGGATAGATCAGAAAAGATTAGATAATACTTTATTTCCCTGTTTACAGTGGGGGAATGTTTTAGAGCAGCACGGGACACATTAGTGCAGGAAAAAAAGGGCATAAAGTAACATATTACAGATATTACACCTCGCTGGAACATTACCATGTGTGCAACAGTGTTTAGTTCACAAAATATAAAGTACACTTTGCTTACTATGAATAAAAAAGGAAAGAACAGACTATGTCAGGTGAAGGTGATGTCTCATATAAGACTAAGTGTAACCCACAATGAGGAGGCTCGTCTGTTACTGCATGAAACACATCGTGTGCAAACATATAACGTTAAAGTTAACTTGAACCGTAGAATGACGTCTCAGCTCGACGGAAGCCGTTAGCTGTCTGCAGGTGACTGAAGGTTAGTTAGCCGTCAGGTGAGCTAGCTGTGACTTAGACAGTGACCTTTCCTCTCCGGTGAGGTCTGTTACAGAGGAAAGTTCCCGTCTGTTGGTCGTGGTACCGTTTAGCAGCACAAATGTAGCGCAGTGAGCAGCGTTGACTTGCGTTTGGTCTCAGACTTATTTCTAACAGAAACAGCTGAACCTAGCTTGCGTTAATTAGCTGGCTAGCTAAGTGCTGTAAGGACACGGGGTAACCTCGATATGAGGAGACAGCAGAGTCACTTTAAAGACTCAACATGCGAGCAAGGACGCAGCCACGTGTGTAAACTCACAGCTCGATCCCCAAATAAACAGCGAAAACCTTAAACGTGATTTATTTAACCTAACTAAGTCCTTCCCCGCCGGCTAGCTTAGAGTCCCTTCCTAGCCTGTGACCTGCTACACACTCACACGGCCTGCTGGCGTCGTATCTGGTCGACATGTTTCAAACAAAATGACTCGCAGTGACGCGCCCGAATATAAAGGTAATAAACACTTCATGTGGAATTACCTGATAGGGTTCAGGGCCAATTTATACGCTGCACTGACCACAGATAAACGTCCCAAGCCGAGAAGTGACATTGAGGACGCCATGATTGTTGTCAACAATGACGTACAGAGACCGCGGAGGAACAAACCGAGCGAGTACGCGAGCGGGCGGCGGAGACAGCTGGCCGAGAGATGGAGGACTGGTGCCAGCGGCTAAGATTACTTCACATGGATGCCTTACATGCAGCGAGACATGTCCAGACATATCTACCGTCTATTTGCGCCGCGGATGTTTGTTTCATAGCACAAATAACGAGGAGGTTGGTGTTAATGGAAAGAAACTCGGCACATCCAGAGGAATTAACCTTTGCATAATTTGCTTCTCCTTGAAGCTTTCTGCCTTCCTTTGATTCTCAACTTCAGTTTTTGCTTAATTATCAATCAGACTGTAGTTCAAATATGTCTCATGGGTTTATGAAAATAAACCATATTGTTATGCTTCATTAAATGGTTTTGATGAGTTTAATTCATTATAAGGGGTCTTCCCACTTGATTTTACAACTGTTGTATGAATTTTAAAATGCAAATTCACAGTTTATGGGGTGATTTTATGGACCGTTATTGACTGTATTAAACATTCTACTGTTGGCCAACAACATATACAGTTATTTGTGTACTCAATCAGGGTTGTATTGGAACATATTAGAGGTGGCAGTATGGATAAAATCCTTTATCAGGGCGAATGTAATTTTCTGTAACAATAGTGATACATATTATGATAGTTACGTTTCTGGCATATCAGTTCAGAAACATTGAGAGCCGTGTTTGTTTTTGGCTCATCCAAATGAATTAAAGCCATTATCATATTGATGCAAAAATCATATAAAAACCCATGCCCACGAATGTTACTTAAGAGACAGAGATGGAGTCGTGCCAGTGAAATGTTTGTGGCTGCAGGAGTTAATACTTTCCAAACTGTTTTAAGAAATCTTGTGTGTAAATTTATTTGCCGGGTTAATGACTCTGAAAATGAAATCATCTTGGTTTTATCAAACATAAAGTTTAGTACTACACGCTACCAGTCCCAGCTGTGGAGACATTGGTACAGCTGTCTCTTTACAAGGCATTGGTAGGTCTATGTATTTCAATTGTGCTTTTGTATGTGTTTTGTTCTGTTTGGTGTTCTGTCTTGTCTGCACCCTGAGTCTGAAATAAAGTTTGATTGAATCGCCTAATAAACCCAGAGATATAAAAGGATTGATTCCACAGTATAAGATATATTTCAACAATCTCTCACGGTAGATAAATATATCTCATCTCACCGTATATGGCATATAATCACACTTGCTCAACCCCTGTACTGCATGTAGGTCTACAAATGTGATTTAGGTCCCCTTTGAATTAAACGCATACATCGGCATTTTTGACAAGTTTCACTACATGTTAGTCCTGAAGGAATAATTCAGCAGAGTCAGAAGAAAGTATAAGGAAAAAACTTTTATTGTTTCACTCTTCATATCTGTACAAATACCATCAAACTTTGTATGTACATATGACATTTACATAAAAAATACAAAACTATATATTCATAACAGAATTTTGTATTTCTCTTGTGATGTTTGAAAATAAAAATGCATTCTGGAAAGAAAAAAAAAACGAACAAAAACAAGAAGGAACAAAGTGATGACGTCTGATATAGAGAAAGAGTACTGCAGTACGTTAGTCCTATTTTAGCTCTGCGAGAGCAATATGGAGCACATTGGCAAGAAGACAGCACACAAAATGTTAATGGCACATTGTTTCCAAAATAATCAAGTATTGTCCAAAACTTACCTCTGCTCTAATGTGGTCAGACAAAATAAACGCTGTTGAATAATGTCTTAAAATGTCGTCTCCGTTCAGAAACAAATCTAAAAGGGCTGAAACTGAGAAGTAACCAAAGAAATAAGAAAAAAAATACAAATGGCTCGTTTTTTTGTTTTTTGTTTCTCTTCCATTTCATCACTGCTGTGTTGCAACCTTTACAATGCTCTTTTTTTTTTTTGCAAAACCATTGAGATAATCCCTTTGGTCAGTTCTCATGAGTTGTAAACAAACCAGAAACACTTCTGTACATAAAATGATTGATATATTCCCAATAAATAAACACACAGCCTAAACATGCATTTACGTATGTGTGACATAAACATCTGTGATAGAGATTTGACAGGAACAAGCAGATTTTTTACAGCTTCAGGGAATGCAATTTACAGCTTGTAGAGAGGACTTATACTTACACGGTAACATGACAAATAAATAACACTGCTTCTCTTTGGACAAATATATTTCTTCATGATAAAAAAAAGAGAGAGAAAAGAAAGTAAAAAGGGACAACAACAAATATGGGGGAAATGAGTGGTAACACAATATATCATGGTAGATAGTAAGCCTGACATTGTAAATGTATAAATTATAAAACACACAAAAAAAGTATAAATAAACATCTAGCAGACTGAACTATATGTATACTTCCTTTTTCTTTAAAAAATAAATAAGCATACACATAATGTACAGTATGGACATGATTCCTTGCCCTAGGACTGTTCCCCTAGTGACGGGGGCCTATCCATCCAGTATAGAAGATATATGGACATAGGCCATGTAGTCTGAGTCCTCATCTTCCTCATCCTCCTCCTGGTCTTCTGTAATGGCTATATGGGAGAATATATGGTAGCTGTTGTATGAATATGGACCACGACAGCGCAGAATATCACTGAATGTTCTTTAAAAAAAAAAAAAAAAAAAGCTCACAGCAAAGCCACTGGCACACAGCCTCCCTTTCGTTTCTTTATGTATGTGTGTGTGTGCGTGCGTGCGTGCGTGCGTGCGTGCGTGCGTGTGTGTGTGTGTGTGTGTGCGCGTGTGTGTTTCTGCTTCTCTCTGTGTGTGAGGAAGGGTCTGTGCGACTTGGCATCAGCAAACACTGTGGCATCCTCAATTATGAAACTTCCATTTATATGACGTAGCAAGTCAGGGCTGCAACAAGAGAAAAAATTGGGGGCGATGGAAAAGAAGGGTGCAAGGGGAGGCTTTGTAGGGGAGGAGGAGGGGGAGGAGTTTAGGGAGTCACAAGGTGGGTTAGGGGGCACTGGATGGGTTCCAGTGGCTCGGGTCTCTTTTGGGCATGATTCCCTGAAAGCAGACACACACGTGACACAAAAAAGAAAAAGAAAAAGGTGCTCTTGTGTTCTCGGATTTGCTAGTTTTTCTTTGCTCCGATTGTTATTTTCTGGCTCAAACGTGCAGGGAGGGAGGACGCTGTGTCGCAGCCTGGCCTTAGCAAGCAGGTCAGAGATCAGCAACACAGTTCTGAGGTATTTTCTTTTCTTTTTACAGAAGAGATTTACATCGGACACGTAAAAAAAGAAAAACACAAAAGCGAGAGCAAAAGACAATACAAAAAAGAAAGAAAATAAAGAAACAGGCAGTCCCTCATCAATCCATATAGATTTGTCATTTCTGATACACATTCTGGTAGACAATACATTCACTGGAAACAGCACGCACAATAAAAAAGTTAGCTGGTGAGTGTCTTTTTCTAACGGTGAGATGAGAAGGAGAGCGTGGTATATTTAGCTCATGAGGTGATCATAATGTTGGTCCCCTTGGATTCCGCCGCATACCTTAGGCACATCACATCAAGGTACTCAGTTGGGGGAAGAGAGAGTGAGAGAGAGAGAGAGAGAGAGAGAGAGAGAGAGAGAGAGAGACAGAGAGACAGAGAGAGAGAGAGAGAGAGAGAGAGAGGGGGGAAACTAACAAGGGGGACACTCTTCTACATAGCAAGTCGGAATGTCAAATTTCGATGCTCCCTTGAGGCTATCGTTCGATTTTTGACGGGTCGGCCAAAGTAAGTCCCAAAATCATCGTCTCCGTCGCTAACGTGGCACCAATGTTACAATCACCTCATGCACGTTGTACGAGTGTATTCAAAAGCGGCCTGTCCTTACTGACACGTTGGCAGTGTGGTGAATGTCACAAGAGGCAGTGCATTTTGAATTGATTGATTACAGCCGGAAGCAACCAAAAAGGGGAAAAAGAAATAATAATAATGATAATAATAATACAAAAACACAAATACACCATTACCATGAGATTAGCAAATGCGACCATGGAATTTACAAGCTGTAAAGATATGAGCACTATCATAAAAATAAACCTGATAAAAAAATAAAATGATAATGATTAAAAAAAAAAAGAAACTGCATGAGATTTCAGGCCAACTTCAGGTCACTAGCGTGACCATAACTTTGACTTTTAAATGTCAGGATTGCTCCACTGCAAACAAAATCAGTCTCCTTTATTATTTGAGTTAGCTTTTCCCAAGACTCTTAGTCTTGAGTCTGCTGATATATAGCTATGCTTTCTTTCTTTTTTATTTATTTTTATTTACCTCTCTGTTGTTTTGTTTTGCAGAATAAGTGGAGAAAAAAGAAGTAAAATAAAAAAATACCAACAAGAACACAAGAACAAAAGCCAGCGACAAAGACAACGTCATGCAAGTTCTTCTCTTCCCAAGTCCTTTTCTGCTCACTTAAGCTGTGCTCGGTGGTGAGGCTGAGGTGGGATTTTTTAGGGGGGAGGGAGGGGGGAGTTTGGAGGGGTTGGGGGTAAGGGGGTGCACTCTCAGGGGAGGTTTGTTTTGATGGGGAAGCAACATGGAATATCGTCTTTTTGCTTGGAGAGGGAGGAGGGCGTTTTTTTGTTGTTGTTGTTGTTGTTGTTGTTGTTGTTGTTGTGTGTTCATTTTCTTTCATATTTCTTTTGCTTTCGTTATCTACTTACAGTTGCAAGATCCCGAGTGCTTGACCTCCAGCAGCACCCCCAGAGAGCAAGCGGCCTGCTTCATGGCACACTCACTCGGGTACGTGGTGTTGTCGCTGGCGCACACCGCCTCGTCCGTCCTGCTCTCCGGACAGGTCTCGTCGCACAGCGAGCAGCGTCCCCGGCTCATCCGAGCGTCCCACAGACACTTCTTTCCCATGCTGCACTGGATGTCCTCACACGACTTGGCCTCTGGAGAGAGAGAGAGAGAGAGAGAGAGAGAGGGAGAGAGGAAGGGGGAAATCTTTGATTAGATGGATTATCGTGAATGCTTTTCAAAGCAGGATCAGATGACAGCGGAGATTTTTTTGGACAGCTAAACTTGGAATAGAAAACAAGTCCTGGGGAGGGGGGCATAAAGTAACGTTTTAGTTCACATTCAAGGCTGCTTTCTGGATAAGGATCCATCTGACTCAAATATTAACTTGAAGCATATCTTCATGGCCCCCAGCTCTCCCCTGTTTAGCTCTCCCTTTCTCCCTCCCTGCCTTCCTCCAACCCCCACTCTATTTCCCTCTCTCTCCCATATGGGATAGTGCTGCCAACATCAGGAAATAATAAGATGTCTATCATTTCTTGAGCAAACACAAGCAACTCTCTCTCTCTCTCTCTCTCTCTCTCTCTCTCTCTCTCTCTCTCTCTCCAAGACCCCCCTCCTTAGTGGAATGTTGGCAAAAAAAAAATAACAGTGAATGACTGCAGAGCTGAAGCAAATGCACTCAAAACAGCATTCTAAGTCAGAGGCTGGAGGCGCGCTCCCGAAAGCCTCGCACTCTCTCGCGTGTCCATGTGGCGGGACTTACTGATGCACTTCCCGTCGTACGCCACTCCGATGGACCTGCCGAGGAGACAGGTCGCCCGTCTCAGGTGGCACGCGCTGGCGTAGACGATCCCGTCGTTTCCGCACAGGTACTGCTCGGGCGACGTCACCTCGGGGCAAATCCGATTACACGTCACGCAGTATGCGTTGTTCGTCTGGTCCACGACGCACGTGGAGCTGCCGGGGCACAAGACGTCGCGGCACGTTTCTGTCGAGACAAAAACAGAAAGAAGAAGAAGTTTAGACGTGACACAAAGTATGAAGAGTGGGGAGAGGTTACACGTCGCGCGCACTTACTCTTGCACTTCCCCTGGTACTGCACGTCCAGGTCGGGGTGGCCTTTGCATTTGGCCTTGAGCAGTGCGCATTCGTCTTTGTAGGTCTTTCCGTCTGAGCCGCAGACCGGTCCTTTCCAGGTGATGTTGCTGCAGTCCGGTGCGCACACGCAGCGCGGCTTGCTCCTCCTGTTCATCTTGCACCTCTTCCCGGGCCCGCAGTCAACATTATCGCAGGTTTCTAAAACAAAACAAAAAGGAAGAAAAGAAATCCGCAGTTAGGTGATGCTGGGGGAAGATGCATGGCTTTGTGCCTAAAAATGACTGGCGCATGAAGTGCGGAATCATTTATACGCACTTCAGAGCGCGCAAAGATCACCGCTGTTTGGGATCTGTTAAGCAAGAATGACTGGAGGGGTGTGTATTGTGAAGATAACGAAGGGAAATGAGTGCACCTCCACCTTTGCAAGGTATGCAATTGGGAGCTCCGCCATTGAAGATCATCCACCTAAAGAGCGTGCTGTTGGGGACGTCCTCTTCGGTCCAGGACGTCCCCAGTCTTCCGCTCCGACAGCACTCCTCCCTGCTCATCCCGGGCATGTAGAGCACCTGGCACCTCCCGTTCTTCCCCTGCTGCAGCCAGCAGTTTCCAGCTGTAAACGGAAGAAAATATTTTAAAAAAAATAACTCGCACGTCGAACGTCTGAAACCGCTGACCCAGACGGACTAGACACACACGCAGCCCGTATTATCCGAGACCCCCCCACCCCCCTGCCCTCCCTCCCTCCCTTTCGCCCTCCCGGCTGTATTTTGTCTGAATGATTTTTTTTTTTTTCTTTTTCCCCTTTTTTTTGCGAGACAGTTAACACTTGCCTTTCCCATCTGTGACTGACAGCCATTACAATGCAAGCACAAACCCAGAAGGGAAAAAAAAGTAAGAAGAATCTATGCTGGGGGTGGGTGGGTGGGGAGGGGGGGTTAGGGTTGTCCTTTATTCCGAGAGCCTCCTTGTTATCAGCGGACAGAAAGTGGAGCGTCTAGACAGCGTTAAATAGCAGCCAATCTCCTTCAGAAAACCACGGCGCTGTGGCTCTGAGCACACCGCCGTCTCCAACGCCTCCGAACAATATCCCAGACACGTACCCGCCGGACAACGCCTTGCATATTAACACGCCAGTGTAAAGTTGATTTCAATAATTAAAAACAATAACAACAGCAATAAAAAAACAGAATAGTTATCCCATTTCTTGCGGTGCAAAAAAAAAAATACCCTTTGATCCAGACTACAGCAGGATGTCTGAACCGAGACACACACACACACACGTACGCACGCACGCACGCACACGCGCATGCCATGAAGTGTTCACGAGCTGGTGTGTTGCTGTTTGAATCGAGGACAGATTTCTATGATATCTATTTGGACTATTCAAGCTCCCGAACGAAATGCTATAGATGCAAAAATCTCCCCTCCAAAAAAGCTTCTTTTTTTTTTTTTGCATACACACACACACACTGCTGGGTAGGATTTGTGCTGGGGTAAAAAAAAATATTCATAACACGCCCTTAAAGAACTCACAGTGGATATTTCTAAAGTTTTCTCTTGCGGGGTTCGGAGACGGCAGCGCGGGACGCTGTGGCTCATCCAGGAGTATCCGACTCTGCGCTCAGGTGGGGACGCGGAGAGCTGCCGCGGCCACCAGCGCGGCGCGGCGGCTTCCAAGCGTGTGCCGCGTAACTTGCCCATAGTCTCTTACTTTGAAGTGTCCCATATATGGCACCTGTTTTATGGACGCTTTGTAGACGCACACCATAAAGCTATCTGTCTGGTGCACAGAGAGCTTGTTGTTTGTTTTGTTTTTTTTAATTAAAAAAAAATAAATAATAATAATAATAACGAAACTCACTTTGAAAAGTTTCTCGGTTGCAGCAAGTATCCGACACTCGGACGCGGGTTTTTTTGTGTGTGTGTGTGTGTGTGTGTGTGTGTGTGTGTGTGTGTGTGTGTGTGTGTGTGTGTGTGCGTGTGTATGTATGTGTACGCGTGTGTCTATATTTGTGGCTGACAGCACGTCGGAAGTTTTTTTTTTTTTTTCTCCAAAACGGGAAAAAAGGAAGAATAAAAGAAAATACTTGAAGAGAGCTTACCTTGAACTTTTTGATGTTCCATGAGGTGACAAAGCCATACGAACAAGAGAAAAAAGCCCGGGTGAAGGTGGTGTTTCAGCATCCTGAACATGATGGAGAGAGCCGAAGTGAGCTCCGTGTTTGACACAGGCAGCGCAAAAAAGTAATCTGCTTAAGGTGGCAGTGTTGAATAAGTGTCAGTCTGAGAATGCAGCCTCTCTTTTTAAATCTATAAGGGGTCTCGGGTTGACTGTCTCTGGTGGGCGGTCTCCTCTTCTGTTGGGGGTGGGGAGATTTTTCTTCTTTTTTTTTTCTTCCTCTTTTTTTTTTTTTTTTTTTTTTTTCCTTGACCAAAGTTCTTTCAATCCCAATCAGGTGACATCGTTACGAGCAACTTTCTCTTTGCCTCAATAATCGGAGGATTTTGAAAGCTATATATGGCTGAATTTGGAGGTGGGGGGGGGAGAAGAAGAAGAAGAAGAAGAAGAAGAAAAACAAAACAAAAAAACGCCGCACTTCAGAATCACGCTGCTTTTGCGGGGAAACAAAAGCGCAAACACGACCGGTCAGACACACTGTGTCAAGTTGATGTGGATTTGTGTTTTGATGGAGAATACTATTATTAATGTTTCATTTTTGGGGGATCAGTGCCAAGCGAATAGCTCGCTTTTACGCACGTGCGCCTTTAAAGCTGTAATACATAAAACAATATATATGAATATTAATGCTAATAATAATAGCCATAATGAAGGTCATTTTTTACTCATATATCAGGGGCTTTGTTACCGTCTGATCAAACGGGCCCACAGCCAGCATGCCTCTGCGGACGTACCGTCAGTCCTTCAAATTAAGGGGCACTTGTCAGTAGCCGATATATTCTTTTCCACCAACTGTAGACAAAAGTGTAAATCTTTTGATAAGAGTTGCCTTTTTGGTATACATCCGCGCCCTCAGACAATAATAGAATTCATAATAGTCCCGCAGGCGCACGGCTAATATTAGAACAGACAGTTGTTTGGGTTTCTCTCCCGGGTCAAGCTTTTAAATATAATCAAACCTGTTTCCGAAGAGGCTTCAGACAGAGGAGCGGGGTGTTGCATTTCATTGAATGAAACACACACACACACACACGGGTGCGCGCGCACGCACACACACACACACACACACACACACACACACACACACACACACACACACACACACACACACACACGCACACACACACACACACACACAGCTCTCCACTCACTGACGCACAGGCTGAACTCCGTCAGAAGTCCTTGCGCGACCTCTTCAGCGGAACTCTGGTTACAGCTCTCCAGAGCAAAAGAGCAAAGTGTGAATCAGACACCAGGGAGTTCATTATCTGTCGGTCAGGAAGAAGACACTGTAATCCCCTGCGTTCTTCTTTTTTTTTTTTTTTTATTCCGGTGAAATGCCGCTACAAAATATGAGAATACATGCAATGAAAACTCTACTGTAAGTGTGGCTGTGTACTGAAACAGATCGTAAAAAAGCAGAAAAATATTACCTGTCCTATTTCTTCTTTTTTTTAGATTGACGTTGCAAACTTGTATTCATCTTCTGAGAACTTTTCTTGCAACAACTTCATTTTTTATTATTGATTCATTCTATTTCATTACAAACAACCAGAGGATTAGACGTCACAAACTGAAACAGGAAACAAAGTGGTTTTCCAATAAAAAAATACAAAATAATCCAAAAACATAATTCAGCATAATACATGTTGCAACCACATTCCCGCTGTTACATATTACTCAGCATATGACCCGCCCACCTTCTCTCGTCTAACAACCAAAGGGAGAAGGTTTGATATGTGGTGATACACTATAACAAGGACAACCAACAGGTCACATACAAACACAAAGGTGCAATCTTTTTTTTTTTAAATGCTCCTAAAAACCCGAAATATGAAACTGCACTATTAATGTAGATTCTCTCCGGCACCTGTGAGCTTCTTTTAAATGATCTTGCGGCAAATATTTGCACATGTGGGCCCCGCCAGTCTCGGTGATCACGTGCAGTCACACCGGATACCGGGTGAACGCGCTCACCGACGCGCAGTGATGATTAGATCCTCGTGAAACGTCTCAAGGTTTTTATAGTGTTTAGACTCAAGCAGTCGGTAAAAAAAATGATCTGTCCGAGGGGCCACATGCTCCACTTGAATGCCACACTCGATGAGGTCCCCTCTCCTCATTTTCTAATCTTATCAAGCAGAGGGAACATTTGGTTATTGTTTATTCCATGTAGCCCCCTCGCCCCCCCCCCCCCCTGTCGTGAGTCAAGAATGGAAAACAACAGAATGTCTGTCAAATTGCTGAACATGAGCCTTTTATGAGCAAGCCGAAAGCTGTGTGTATAAACCTTGACAGTTTGCATGTTTGGGAATCATGACGCTGTTCAAACCGTCGCAGAAAGCCACAAGTCAGCATTTTTCGCGACAACTATTTATTTCTTTCGACAAATCAGAAAAATGTTAACTTGATGTTGAGTTATGTTTGGCAAACGACGCAGCGTCTGTGGTGTGTGTGTGTGATTTGTGTATCTGTCTGTCTGTCTGTGTGTGTGTGTGTGTGTGTGTGTCTCTGTGTGTGTGTGTGTCTCTGTGTGTCTGTGTCTGTGTGTGTGTGTGATTTGTGTGTGTGTGTGTGTGTGTGATTTGTCTGTGTGTGTGATTTGTGTGTGTGTGTGTGTGTGTGATTTGTGTGTGTGTGTGTGATTTGTGTGTGTGTGTGTGTGTGTGATTTGTGTGTGTGTGTGTGTGTGTGTGTGATTTGTGGGATCGGAGTCTTTGTGGAGTCGGAGCTTCCAAAAAACACTCCCTGACATACGAGTCCATTTCTGCCTCCGCTGTATCGAGTTTAAAGTGCTGGCTGCGCGCCCTCTGGAGCCATTAATGGTGTCCGCGGAGGGGACAGTCCGTGCTCCCGTGTCCCGGCTCCGCAGCTGAATTTGGATCCGATCAGGCGGACCCGGGAACGTTTACCGCTGATTGGACCCGTTTGAGTAAACTGGCGATATCATTTTTTGTTTTGAATATTATTTTGGCCGTTTTTTTTGCCCCAAACTCCATTCTATTCAGAACATTCGTGACAACATTCTTGATTTTCATCAAATGAAATAAATTAAAACATTTGACCTGTAAAGTTAATGGAAAATCCTCTTTTAAAAAGGATATTTGTTAAAAAAAAATAAAAAAAATAAAAGTGTATATACAATGAAACCGTTGAGGATCGCAGTCAAAGTCACGCCAAAAAAAAAAGAAAGTAAAAGGGGTCCAACAGTTATCGTTTACTATGACATCATATATAAAATTTTTTGAATTGCAACATTGCAGCAATTTGTGAGCAATCATCCCATCCATTGTGCCACGGGTCAAGTTTGTTTGGCTGTAACTGCCAATCATCTGCGGGGGAAACCCCTGCAGGGAGGAAAAGGTGTTTTCACACACTTCCCCACCTGTATCACATTTCATCAACTATGTAATGGAATCGAGCCCAGGCCCAAAACAATATATGCTACTTATATAGAGACAAATAGCACATTTCCATCCTGCCAGATCCCGGAGAAGTGAATGATAGAAAAGACACTGCTGGGTGCTGGAGTTGGCCCCGTTTAAAAAAGTAAAAAGGCAATCATTCACATTCCGACACAGTCGAGGGACGGACGAACCCGACTGTGGGAGAACACGACAGTCCAAAAAACGCGAGAGGAAGTTAATCGAGTTTGAGGGGGGGACTTAAATTGTACTTATGTGTTTTTCTTTTTTGGAGGGGAAGTGGTCCGAGGAGGGTTTATTTTATTGCAGTGGTGAGGTTCTCTAAAAGGTGCTCCAGTGAGATTGGGAGGGGAGACAAGAGAAACATAATCCGAAAATGGGTCTTAAATTATTGATTGATATGGGGGGGGGGGGTTATGGAGTGCTCGAGTCATCGCCAGAGCAGTGAGAGAGCCAACTCGTTATCTGCATCGTGCTGCCACCTTGTGGCGAAGCTCCGCCAATACGCATTTGGGATCCTGCAGTAATTGGTTTAGATTACAGATCGAAGCTCTCGCGCAGACTTCCCGCTGTGAATGACAAGGAACAACGGTGCAGATCGGGTTTGATTCAGGTGTGAATCCACCTGGTTGATGCCGTGCACGTGTTTCCCTCAGCAGCGAGGAACAGAGGGGCGTTTGTGTCCCTTTGCCCTCCAGGTGAACGATATTAAAGCTGAAACAACGAGTCAGGTTATCGATCAGCGTATTAACAGAAAACGTTATATCTGTAAATATTTTTAAAAAATCGCTTTGACTTAAAAAAAAAAACAACAACAACAAATATTTGCTGGTTCAAACTGTTTTTTTTTTATCTTACATGAATCACTGTGGGTTTTTGGACTGTAAATTGCACAAAACAGCCTATTTGACAACATCACCTTGGAACCAGGAAAGGGATTTTCTTTTGTTTTTAAACGATTTTCTGAATCTGAATTTTTTGAATAGGCAAAGAAAACATTAATGAGAAAAAATAATCTGCAGGTAATGAAAACACAATACGCTACTGAAATTTACACACCTGACAAGTTGTGCCACTAGTGGTAAAAATAAAAATAAAAATAAAATATCAATAACAATAAAAACAACGACACAAGTAGCTACTCCTTTGACCCATATTGCCTCTAATGTTTTCATAATATAAAACCCAATATGAACGATAGTCATTTTATCTTACAGTATGTACAGTACAAACACAGCGAGAGATTTCACTCGTCACACGATAGCTATTGTTTCGGGAAGAAAAAGCCCTGAGTGCCAGAGGAGACAGCGGATCTCAAAGCAGCTTGTGCTACGGATTTGACAAAAAAAAAAAGGTCAATGTTTTGATTTTCCTTATTAAAAACGGTTATTTCTCAACCATGTTGCCCTGAAGTTGTCAAAGCAAAAGGCAGTGGGTAAATGAGATGCCTTTACAGTGTAAAACTCCAAATCAACTTCATCCGAGGCCCCAAAAAAAGAATTGTTCTTTCACGTCTGGGAAGAAATACAATTCTTACAAAGTCAGTGCATAACAGCATCTAGTCAATGTACAGTCCACAAAGCTCACCAAACAAAAGAATAATAATAATCCTCTGTAAAAAAAAGAAATTGGACAGAGGTCCGAATCCGTTATCCACAAACTGAACAGCCTCCATTTAATAAAAAAAAAAAAAAGCCCGTCATCCAGTGATTGAGCCACAGTCCGTTTGCACTTCACGAGAACCAGCGACGTGTTGCCAGTGTTCCATGCTGGGTACGATCCAGTGAGGAGAGAAGGCTGCAGGAGGTGGGGTGGGGTTCTCCTCAGCTCACAGCACCTCGTCCACATGCGGGTGGCTCTGCTCGTCTTCATCGGCCTCCATCTGAAGCTGCTGGTACTTTCTTTTGAAAAACCCAAACTAGAAAAGTAAAGGGATTCAGTTTAGACACAGTTCTAGTTCATACAACAACAACAACAACAACAACAACAACAACAACAACAACAAATATATTTTTCAAGAGATTCCAGTTTTCTGCACACATACATCCATAATGCACCTGACATAGCCTATTTGTCTTATACTGTATTTATGCTAAACATGCTGTATTCTGTTGCGTAGCAGGTTGGTGACGAGCAAGTCAAGTTTCCTTTTGAATCTATTGACATAAAGCTGCGCATTTCTATGAAAACACAGATCAGGTTTATTCCTCTTTTCTCACCATGGCGGAGGTGAAATATTCATGCCGAAGCTATATATAAAACGATACTAATCTACTGACGGGCCCCTGTGTGTCGTTGTAATCGAGGGGTTACCTTCCACAGCAGCCCAACGGCCAGAGCCAGCAGCAGCAGTCCGGCAACCACGCTGCCGACTATCACGCCCACTGGAACGTCGCCTTTCTCCCCGGGTTTACTGATCGTCACCACCACCTGGACAGAGAGGAGGACAGAGACACGGTCCGTCTCACACCTGACACCACATGAGACTGCGCCCAGAAGACAGAAGTCTCTTCCTTATGCGAAGCACAGAAATCTTACCGGCAGCCGCTTGAGGCCGATGACGAGCAGATCGGGGTTCGAGGTCTCGACGTCGACGTCGGAGGTCAGCTCGATGGTCTGATAGGTGGCCTAGCGTGACAAGTTTTCACAAGTGAGAGAGCCATTAAAAACTACAGCGGGAATTTGTTTAGTCGATGAAAGCAGACAAAACAACCGGTAGTAAACAAAAAATTCATAAAAATGTATCGTTGAACATATTTACCGAGATAAAGGTGCCACTCCAGATCCTTGTTTTGACCTTCACGAAGTAGTCGCTTTTAATTTCCATGTCCTTGAGGATGCATTTGATGTACTCGCATTTTGCACTCTTGCAGTCCTGTCAGTTCAAAAACACAACAACAACATCAAGAAAAGGAAATCAGTAAATTTCAGTGCAACCCACAATAAAAAAAAGAAATAATTTTATTCTGCATCTGGGTTATTTAAAAAACAAGGCAACAATGTATGTTCAACTATTGATATTAGTTTAAATAACATGAGTTGAGCTGATTAATACGGTATAAAAAGGAGAGGTATAAATACAATATTAATTCAAATAAAGTAAAATAGTCAACAAATAAAACATGAAGATAAATAACATCTGTTCGTGCAGTTTGTAACTTAATGATTCATTCAGTTTTATAGAAAATATAAAGATACCTGAAATATGCATCGAATCACAGATATAGGAGAATATCTGCAAACTATTTCATCACGTTATTAAATCACGCATTGAGAAATGTGCTTCAGTTTTAGAAGTGCGCCTCACTAGCTTCTCTACGTGAAAATACAACATGAGGAGAAGAGTCGACATAACTGTATGACGATAAGAACATGCGGAGAAATAGGCGACTGACCAGCTTCTCCGTGCCTCTGAGACTCTCCTCGGAGAAGGACTCTGTGTGGCTCTTCACTCCGATCTTCAGAGGATCCACCAGGCTTCTGGAGTCACAGCTGACAGCACCTCCCTGCAGGCGGAGGATGTATTCCATCACTACATGACACACTCCAAATCACACGGTTAAAAGTCAAAGACGTTTTTTTTCTGTTTTCTTTACTAAACTTGGCTTTAAATATTCCTTTGTGGAGCAGTTTGGTAACCATCCAAACCCCGCATCAGATTATAGAATTGTTTTAAAGTCTTTAATGTTTGAATTACACACTGCACACATTGCATATTGGGTGTCAACTAGGGCATATATGAATGCGTTTATTATGTATGTAAACTCTTTAAAAAGCTGCTGGTGTTTGGTAACTCACCGTTTGCGTGTCCACACCGGTGACATAGAGGAGCTGATTTCCACCTTCAGTGGTCACTGGCAGAGCGATGGTCAGATACAGGAGGCTGACAGGGAAGTTACTGGTTGAAACCTTCAAATGCAATTTGTTTTAATTCATATATTTATTTATAACAAATACACTGAGGAATTAGATTATGGCATTCATCAATCGCACCTTCACTGTGAAGTTAAACTCTGGGCCGATGTCATCGAGGCTTTTCACCGTTGTTATCACGGGAACGGCGGCATCTGCCACGTAGAAATTGATGTTGGACTGCCTGGGACCAAGAGAGCACAGCGATTATGAGTTTCCCATCGTCAACTGTCAATTTTAGGGTGCGAATAAAATGAGAAAAAAGAAAAAAAACATTAAAGTGACAATAAGTGGAGTCACCTCGATAAAATGATCCCTGCGTCATATCGCACAGGAATGGATATGTCCGCCGTGTTGTCTGCAGGTCTTTCCTCTTTACCATCACTGTAAAGATTTTTTATTTTTAAAAAGGTACAGAACATTATCACAGGGTCGACCATTTTAATTAAGAGTCACAATCTTTTATTGCATTTCTAACTATATACACGTACCTCTTGGCCTCAAACTTCACCTCGGCTCGGTTTTGCAACTGGTCAAGATTGTAATCGAAATTCATCCGAAATTTCACCTGCAATTGAATGACAGTTAAACACATTTGCATAGCCAAAAATAATCCGTTCAAAATATGCAGATTTTCATAATGATGAAGAAATATTTGTGTTTTTCTTGCACTTACTTCTTGGTCTGTTTTTAATGCCGGGTATCCCACTTGGCAGGTGACGGTTTGCGTTTGTGTTGAGGTGCATTTGACTCCGTCCGTCTGTGAATACAAAGATCTGAACAGTAAATAACGGCTATGTGGCGTTATTACACTAACGACACATTACCGTGAGGCTTTTATTCAAATAACTTCAGCAGCACCGACGGAAAAGTGAAAAACACACACTTAAAACTCAACTATTTCAGTAAATATGGAAAAATGGGTTAAATTATAGGGGGGGTCGGGGGGGGGGAAGTGTTCAAGGACTTGATGATCATACATTTATTTAGTGTGTAATGTGCCCTTTTTCTACTCACGGGAGGAAAGACGGAGGAGTAGAAGAGGTTGCCGGAGAAGGTCGCCAAGACCTGAGTGTTGTACGCGTTCTCCTTCTTGTTCTTCACGACGACTTCAAACGACAGCTCCCGTCTGTTGGCGCTGACCAGGACGGGAGCTGAGCTGTAACACAAGAGCTCAGATTACTGAGTATAGTAATAAGAAGGAATGCTCATGGGCAATTTATTTCGCATTGCTTTAAAGATTGTCGGCATTTCTTTTTTTTTTTCTCGTCAGCGTCCTTGAATTCAGTGGAGACATACTGCACTGAAAAATGAAGTTAACCGGATGAACCCTAAAACGCACGATACAGCATTTATAGGAAGGAATCGCGGGGCCGTCGCTTACATCGTGAGGCACAAAACTCAGCACACGACCAAATCTACAGACATGAAAAATCCACAGCAGCTGCAACACCGTGCTGCATCAAATGTGTGCAAAAGTGTTTCCAAGGTCTCTGTAAAGTCCTTGTTCCTATTCTTTCATCTGAGCTAACTCACATATCTCCCAGACTTTGCAAGATTTGTTTTTTCCAAGCTCACAAGTCTGACTCGACCATTTGATGGGCTATGAAATTGCCGCGTAAACTGGGAGACTCTAATTTGTGCGGCACTATTGGCAATTAAGACAGACTCATAAAATAGAGTCAAATAGAAGATGGCACAATGGTTGTAATGGAAGTTACTAGGGAATAACATTAAATAGTTATATTTTTGCCAGATTTGTTCTTCACACAATTCTTTCTTCTTTTCTAAAAAATAGTGTACACTACAAGGTAAATAACAACAACAACAAAAACAGGGCTTTAAGGATGGCACTGTAATATTAGCTGGTCAGTATGGTGAGCTCAGTACTGCGAGCCAGGCATTCTGCACAGTCCTGTGTACAAATGTGAACTTTGAATGTGTACCCCGAAATACAATGTCAGAATAAATATGGGATGTAAGCAGGGTCATCTAGAATCATTATAGCAGCTGACTGATGTAAACAATCTGTTCCACATCTCCTCATCAAAGCATTCAAGCCCCAGGAAAAAAAAGAAACCCATATTTATTCATAACATTAAATATTTGTGACTAAATAAGCAACACTGAAAAGTTAAAGTTCAGAAGAAAAACAAACATTCTTAGGTATAATTTATTAGCTGTACTGTTCCAACTGGCAGAAAACGGGATCTTTGTGCACTGGGAGGGCCCCGTGGGTTGGTAAACTTCTTCAAAAGCATGTTTGTCATATTAATTGAAACTCTCATTACATCAGCAATCAATAAATGAAATGCTCTGACAAAAAAAAAAGATCTAGTATCTGTGGTTGTCACAGGACTGTATTAAGCCCGAATGAGGACCGAATTAAATAATTGGAACGCCTACGTATCTGCCTGCACACTCTGCTCGTGCAGTCGTTGTCACTGGAGTCTTCCGCTAGCTGCTAGCTTGACAGCTGTGAGTACTAACAATAGACCGCATATAAGAAGTGGACGTATCATCGTGACGTCACCCATCGGTTTGTAGGCGGCCGTTATAAAGCTTTGAGTTGGGCGATTTTGCCATCGCCATCTTGGAATGCCGCAGTCGCCATCTTTGCTTTTTTGCAACCGATGAAGGGTGTTACCATATTTAGAATGTGGAGGAGTGATGTAGAGACGCCACACAGTAAGCCCGCCCGAAAGTATACTCAGCTTTATGGTCTATTTGACTCTAATGGGACCATCAGTGGATACATGGATACATCATGCTGTATTGAAGAAGACTTGAAACTAGAGGTTGAGACCATAAACTCATGTGTACAATGTTTACTGAGGGAATAAATCAAGTGAGAAGTAGAGTAATTTTCTCATAGACTTCTATACAATCTGACTTCTGCTGGTCAGTAGAGAGAATGCAAGTTTTAAGACACTTCCGCATTGGCTTCGACCGGCAGATCTGTTAGTAACTGCCTAATACTAACAATAGCCAACATTCATAATGATAATTTTGGGGTAGTGCCTTCGAAAGGGAGGCCTGAAGGGACTTAAAAGTTAGTGTTGCCGACTTGGTGACTTTCCCTGCTAGATTTAGCAACTTCTGCTAGCTTCTTTCATGAGAAAAGTATTGGCAACACTGGGCTGGGTTTTTCTGTTGCGTAGTATTTAAAAATGTTGTGTACTCTTGCTAGTTTCTCAAGATCACCAACCCCTAGCTTTAAGATAATCGCTTATCATCGCCTCACAAGTGACTCATAGTAAAGCAAGACAAAGCCTGGCCCGGGCCCGTTCCGTCACACACAGCATTATTTCTACTCTCCACTTCAACTCTAAATGGACAACAACAAAATACTTTATCCTGAGGATACCATCACACATCAAGTGAAACCATGAAATAATATAGTATTATCTTGTTTTTACATCTAAACTGTATATTGTACGTATAAATGGACAGCAAGTATGACATGTTACATCTTGCACTTTACACAAACAAGGCCAGTGATTCTCACCTGGAAGCTTTCGTGTCCGTCTTCACACTCAGCACCAGATCACTGACACACACTTCGTCAGAGCCGCAGTCTTTTGTGAATGGCACCTGAAAGGACAACAGCGCAGCAAACTCACATAAGATATGGGGAATCTATTTAGAAATAGAATATTTATCTATTTGCTACACTGGATGGACTTTAATCTTGTTGCTGGGAAACACAAAGTGTGTAAATATGAGAGCTCGCGTGACTTTAGTGAATCACTTTAAATGTTTTTAAAAAGCCAGTAATCATCACACACTGTGTCATTTTAAATGACCGCGCAGACGATTCTGCTACATAACAACTACGTTTAAAGTCTTTGCCCCCTGATCTGTTTCCTGTAGACATTTTTGATGACCAAAGGCTAAAGAAACGATTGAACAGAGATTCAGAGGGATCGTGTACTGTACAATTCACTTACAAAGAACTCCCAGGCACTTGGAGACGACATATCGAGGACAGGGTTCACATCTGCATTCTGCTGCTCGATCTCTACTTTCAGACTGAGGGAATTGACAAAGTCTGGCGCCTCCTGTTGAAGAAGCCATATACGGCCAAATCAGAAGATTATTTTCCAAATACTTTTTTGGGGGAAAAAAAAAATATGAAGTAATATCTCTACAAGCCGTATCTCATAAAGGTGTCAATGATGCTCTTTGCTGACTGCAAAACAGATGTTTTTCATTCCTTACCTGAACATAAACCTGGTAGTCCAGACACAGGGGCACAGAGGATATCTTTGCTTTTTCTGTAAGGAGGCGTTCATTGTTTTTACTGAACAGTCCTCGTGACGTCACTCGTGAAGCCTGCAAGTCAGCGTCCAGAGTCAAAGTGTAGGATATATCTGAAAGAAGAAGAGTGCGATATTTTTGCCCTAAAAAAGTATCCACGGGTGGGATTTGAACATCTTGGGAGTCGACATTTTGGTAAATACACGTATTCCCTTTCTTGCCCGAGAGTTAGATGAGAAGATTGATACCGCTCTCATGTCTGTACGCTAAAAATAAGGCTAAAGACGGCCGCCCGTAGCTTAGCTTAGCATAAAGACTGAAAACACGGGCAACCAGCCAGCCTGGCTCTGTCCGAAAGCAACAAATCCACCTACCAGTAAACTGTAACTTGTAATTTTTTACAAGGTGCTCTTAGCTGGATTTTTTTTTAACCTTTAGGCAGTGCTAGGCTTGCTGTTTCGCCTGCTTTCAGTCTTTGTGATAAACTAAATTAACTGGCTTGTGGCTCTAGCTTCATATTTACCATACAGACACAAGAGTGGTTTTGATCTTCACATTGACTCTCGGCAAGAAAGTAAACAAAGAAAAGTGTATTTCCTAAAACTGTAATTTAAAAAGGCGCTAAATTCTAAATTCAGGGCCGTGGGATCAGGACGCCGCTATTGGCGCTAACCGCTGTGTGAGCACAGCGCAAAGTGGCGCTGATTAGCTAGCCAGTGGGGCACGCACGCAGGGAGTCACATGCACTAACATGCATGCGCAGCCAGACCAGCTACGTAAACAAAGAAGCTCGGATTACAACACACACAGAGGGAGAGTGACTTCATTCTCTGCTCAGGACGCCATTACTTATACATCCTTACATAGCAAATAGTTGTTTGCTGAATTTAGCACCTTTAAGTGACAGGAATCTACTTATTCTTGAGAAGAGGTAAACAGATTTACCAATGGGTCCAACAGGCTTCTTAGGCCTGAACGCAGCACTGAAGCAGAGGTTGGTGGTGAAACACGAAAGCTTGCGTCCATTACTGTCACAGGGTTTGTTGAAAATGTTGATTTTATTGGGGTTGAAAGAAGCTTTAGTCGAGACGGACGCCACACCTCTGGACCTAAAAAACCAAGTGCAGTTTTAAATGATCACAAACAGCTTTGCCGATTCTATGATATAATGTGGCCAATCATGACATTATTTACCCAATTTCTTATCACTCACAGTTTATTACAGGTTGCCTAACTTACCAGAGCTGCACCACTTTGCCATATGCGCCAATGGAGATGTCAGGGATCATATCATCATTCAGATCTTTGTCACCATCTAGGGACCTCCCAAAATACTGCAACTGAGAATCCAGTTTGGAGCCAAGGATTCTCTGGAACAGATTATCAACAATGATCATTGTTCACATTATTACAGAGAGACTAAATTATATATATTTATTACATGAGACTTTATTGCTCGTTTAGTTTCAACTAAAACAAAAAAACTTGCAAGACAAACAGCCTCCTCAGTCAGTCAAATACAAATTCCTCTCTGTACCTGTGAGAACTGTTTGTTTAATTCCTTCTTCTCCCCGTTGTAGATGTAGATGACGCCTTTCCCTTTGTCCTCTAGCGGAGCTCCAACCACAACGTCGTTGTAACCGTCGAGGTCCAGGTCCGGAACGGCAGAGATGGCCATCCCAAAGCGCGCGTTCTCAGTCGGGGGCGAACCACTGAGGAATCCTTGCTCGTTCAGTATACCCTTCAGATCATTACAACAGAGAATATGATGGATATGGTGCTACAGTTCCTTTCAAGTCGAGAGAACTACAAATCAAAATCCAGTTTTGAGAATATCTTTTTATTCCGACCCACCAAGTGACACGTTGATCATCTTTTTTACCTTGGTGACAGAGAAGAGGTAGACCCGGCCTTCCTCTCTCTTCAGATCGCTCATGAACATGGGCGCACCAACCAGCAGGAGGTCCGTCACCCCGTCTCTGTCCACGTCCAGGGGGCACAGGACGCTTCCAAAGTACGACCCAATCTAGGACAACAAGTAGCAGCCGTTTACTGGCGAGGAGTCTAATTTGTTTCGAGACGTACACAGTTGGTTCCTGGGGGACAAAACGTGAATACCACATCCCTATCAGTACCTGTTTCCCTCTCTCTGAGTCGATGATGGCAGTTTGCTTCTGGCCGTTGACGGTGTAAACGATAACTTGTCCAGAGTGGTTGGAGCGAGGTGCGCCGGCCACAAAGTATTCTGTGAGCCCGTCACTCAGTGTGGTGACAGAATAACCTGAAAATAACCGTAAATACCACATTTAAATAGCCGACATCTGAACTTGGGACAACTTCTTACTTAAACAGTGGCAACTAAATTTATTTAAGTACTGGACTCTCTAGAGCATTTCCATTTTGTTATGCTACTTTTACTTTGCTCCTCCATTCTTTTATAAACATTTCTTTATTATAATTACTAGTTACTTTGCAAAATGAAGGGCTCTGCACACCTACACACAGGTGTTGGAAATGTTATTTCAAAACCAGTGTGTGTCCAGCGCCACACAAACATAAACTCACTCCCGCACACACATTAGTACGGCTGGTTAGACCTCTAGGCAGGCGTGGGCTGGGTGGAGAAAAATAACAGGGTTAGTGTTCCTGCTTCAACACGTACAATGAGGTCAACAACAGCGAGAGGGAGATGTCAACCAAGAAGAGCGCTTTATACATGCCCACTATATCTATCTATATCTATATCTATATCTATATATAGATATAGATATAGATATAGATAGATATAGATATATCTATATATATCTATATCTATATATATAGATCTATAGATCTATATACATCTATAGATATATATTCCTTTATATATATATTTTTCATTATTATTTATTACAACAGGCACCAAATTATGATAAGTTGTTTGTTGGTAGTTATCTGCTCTACCTCTGAAGCTCTAAAACTAAAATGAGTCAGTAGTAACAAATCAATAATATAATAATATTAATAATAACAATAATAACAATAATAATAATAAACTGACAGCCTCCAATCTGCATAATTCATATTTTTGATACTTCATGTAGTTTCTTCTGACATTTTCTGACATACTTGTGTATGTTTACTCACTTTTACTTTACTTTAAGTTAAGTAATATTTGGAATGCAAAACTTTTAATTGTTATATACACTGTAACATGTAATGTAACTATAGTATTTACTTTTACATAAATAATTAGTGCATAATCTGAATACTTCTTCCACCCCTCTACTTAGGCCAGCCATTTTTTGTCACTGCAGTAATATACATCCAAACACACAACACGTGTATTTTAAGTTAGTTTCAAGGTTTGAGGATGCAACATAATTGTCCTAACAATCCAAACAAGGTGCCATCATGACACCAATAATGAAATATATGAAGACAGAAAAAGGAGATACTGTATGGTGTTAGAAATGTTAGAATATATATATATATGGTAGCTCTAACCCTGTAGCTTCTACTGAATGTTTCTATAGAATACTCAATACAGATGCTGCAAACATTTTTCTATGAAGTTCCACCTCTGGTAAGGTGGTAAGCTGAGACATGCGGTGGTGAGCTAGCTGAGAAGCTGGAGATTTCACAAGTCAGTTCCCACACAAAAACACCACAGATATTCAGAGAATAGAGTTTTGTTGACTTTGTACATTTGTTCAGAAACACGGCTGCCAAAGCAGTGATCACACTTGTATTACCCGCTTCATGAAAAACCCTTGAGAACAGCCATCCTTCTCCGCTCCCAGTCCTGCGTTGTTTCATGCAAAGATTTTCAAGGAACAGGATCAAAACTTAAATGCAGAGGACAGCTGTAAATGCCTACCTAGTAATGAGCTGTGGTTTCTGTCTTGAAGTGTTCCTGCAAAGGCTGAGAAGGGGAGAACGTCTGCTTTTAACCCCTTTTGATGGACGACAGTCCCGCTCCAAGCGTAGGCCCCCACTGCTCCCAGCATCATCACATCCTTGAACGGCACAGGTCAAAGACCAGTCAGCGGATAACTTACAAACACAACCGTGGATCACGGCATTCTTATTTTTGGTCGGGGGTTAAAACCACTTTTTTCTCCAGTTTCAAAGGTTTTGAAATGCATCAAAGGGAGTTACTCCACTGAGTTTTCCCCAGTAAAAACAAAGTGATGAAAAACCACAAATGGCGCGCAGTGTGAGAACAGAACATGTTCTAAATGTCAATAAAAAAAGGCAGCTCCTTAAGTCAGACTGCTGTAAAAACAAAAAAATATTCGGCTTCCTCTTTTCTTTCAGTGAGAACGCCGCGTTGGTGCAGCGGGAGGGCTGTTGTGAAAGGGGTCGTCGGTCCGATTCCGTGACCAGCTTCATTGTCACTTCAAACCCGCGGCCACATATGGTATTTTGATAGCTGCAGCAAATGAGGGTTACTTTACTCTATTTAATCAGAATCACGTATTTTCATAGCTTTGATAGCCTAGACTGGTGACCCAGTGGTGTATGCGTCTACATGTGGAACATGTCATTTTTTCCCCCACCGTTGACCCCGAAGTGTCAGAATCACTGTCTGTGATGTGTGGCAGATTATAGAGTAAAAACAAACAAACATTGTACGTGCTGGCAACATTTTTGTTTTCACCCATCAAGACACTGCATAAAGCAGGTACTGAAGAATATGTATTTTAGCATATACCTAAAATTACTATTTTCCTTGCAAACATCGACACTCCGGATAAGAATATTGCTGCTGTGATAACTTTCCAGAATAAAAAAAATCTCTCTTAAAAGCTTATCAGGTGCCTTGGCCTTCAACCTGGACTTCCTTTATCACGTTTCACACTGCCACTGATGACAAACCACCGTTGCGTTTTCTTATGCAGTACTTTTGCAAGTTTGAGTGTTTATAACAAAATTTAAAACTTGCTTCGTCACAAACGAACACAAACGTCTTAGAGGCGCTCAAGGCAGCGCTCTGTACCTGTTGGCTGGCGTAGTGAGCGCTGAATCCGACCTGGGACATCTCCATCTCGAAGTTGTCGCCCCCTTTCCCGGTGCCTTGTGGGAACAGAGAATTGCGTCAACGCCAGAATCAAGAGCAGAGGGGCAGATCCAGGATCAGACAAAGTGCAGGATGTGTACAAGAAGAAAAAAAATCCCACACATTTCCTTTTGATCTCTCTTGGAAACTTCGACTGTGACAGACATGTTGTGACACGATTGGATGAGGAGCTTTGTAGAGATTGTTTGAAGAAGCATGCAGTGTCAAGTAAATTACACATTGCGGGCTGTGCAACAGCAAGAGGGGGAATTTACATCACGCACCTTCTATGTTGAAGATGCGGCTCCCCAGTGTTCCAGTGATGGTGGAGAGGGCCGCCTCCTCTGACACATTGAAGAAGTACTTCTCTTTGGGTACGCTGGCGATGGACTTTATTTCGTCTATCAGGTTGTCTGTGTTGATGTCGTTTCTGGTGTAATAACCCAGGACCTAGGGAGAAAACGAAATTAATAAAAATCACAAAATCAGGATTGCAAAGAAAAAAGAAAAAGAAAAGGGGTCCAGGTAATAACATTGGCACATCAAAACATCAAACCAATCAGAAATGTATGCAAATGTAAGATTTTTGGCGTAATAATTATTATCACATAGATTAACAGTAAACTACTGACAGCTGGGTTACAGTAGTCCCACTTTAATCCACTTTACATTATATTATACAATGTGCAGAATTACAGTAATTTGCTGTATTTTCTTGATTGTACCGTAGACTACTGGCAGCAGAGTTGCCAGTACATTACTGTTTTTACTACAGTTTATTTACTGTAACTTTTATGTTATATACATAGTGCTGTATTTTCTTAAATTTAGTGGCAGCAGGGTAGTCAGTACAATATTGTTTTTTTTATGTGATTTCACTATAATTTCAAATACAATACCATGTAGTCATTTTTTGTAAATAGATTATAGTACTGGCAATATTTATGACAGCAAATTACTATGGGTTAGGCACTGCCGAACCTTTATTAGGAACTTTAATGTGATATCCAATGCTATGCAGTCAGCATGCAGGCATTATTCACAACTAAAAACTAGATATAAATATATATATATATATATATAATTGGTAGTAGATGACAAAACATCACTTACAGCGATACCGAACCGGGTGATGCCTTGCCTCTCGCAGTCGGCAATGACATTATCTCTGAAAGCCACGTCGTGAGACTCCCCATCGGTGACGACCACCATCACCTTGGCGGCGCCTGATCGGCCACCGCTGCTTTCGTGGAAACCCCACTGACTGAAGAGAGAAGACACAGTGGGCACTTTTAAATTACTGTTTGTGGTTTTTTCGTAAAAAATAAATAAAAATGTGAATAAGAGATTTTAAAAGGGTTTTTTTTCAAGTAAAATGATAATTAATCTTGATCAGGTAATATTAATATGGACAAGACAGAACAAATGGAACAACATAGAAATTATGAAAAAAAAACAATAAACAGATCAAACACATAAGTAAACAAATAACCAGATATGCAGAAAAAGCTGGTTTACTGCAGCACCAACCTGGCAAATTGGATGGCATGGAAGGTGTTGGTAGAAGAACCGTACATTTGTGTGATTCTGGACGCCGCAGCCATTATCTCATCTTTGGTTCTAAACTCGTTGAGTTTGAGTTCAAACTTGGAATCAACGGCGTACTGAATGACGCTGACCTGGCGTGATGAAGCACATAGAGCCGTCAGCAAAATGACCACGAGATCATCCCCTGCTTGATCTCAGCTTGAATTTCGTCGCCGATGAAACGGGACGTTACCTGTGTGCCTTTGGGCCCGATATCGAGTGAGGGTATCAATTTCTGGAGGAACTCGGTCATTGGAGCCCACGGGTAAATGCTGTTGGAGCCGTCCAAAACTATCACGATGTCCATCGGCCCTCCGCATGCTAGAGAGACACATAATGGCACATTTGAGCAGTGGTGATGAATGGAAATAAATAAATAAATATATATATATATATATATATATATATACATTTATATTATTATACTTCCATTCATATATATATATATATATTATATATAATTATATATATTTATATAAAAAAGAAAGCAAAAAAAATATATATATATATTTGCATATATATATATATATATATATATATATATATATATATATATATAATTATATAATATATATATATAAAAATATATATATATATATATATATATATATATATATATATATATATTTAGAAAGTCAGATCTTACGCTGGACGGCAGGAGAGAAGGCGGGTTGAGGTTGAAAGAGGGGGCTCATTCTTGCACATATTCCTGGGTAGAAGATCTGATCGCCACAGCGTTGTCCCCAAAGAGGACCGCACATCTGTATCAGATGAGAGGAGACTTTTAAAAGCTCCCAACACGATCTCACGTCTGGGTTCAACAGTGAATTGAATAGTTGTTGATTGCAAGTTGGACTTATGTCATATGTGTTCAGTGCTGTATTTGTATCTGTCTTTATTTAGCAACACTGCTTGCTGCAGCTATTCACCACAAAAGCCACAGACACACTTCCTTCCACGAGGAAAAAAGCATTTTATGTGAACTTCAAAAAGGAAGCCATGACTTCACTGGTTCTAGGTCGCGCTGCTGCGCCATCCAGGAGTTACTCAAAAGGCTCCGTTACTAAACATGCATCAACAATTTGAATGTTCCATCAAAGCCGGTATCATCATAAATTGCCAAACACAAAGACAAGAAGTAGATTTATAAGAAGTATGTACTATTTCTGGTTGAAAAGAAAAGAAAAAAATCTGCCAATCTCTGAAGTAGCATGATTTCCCTTCTATCCTCGGTGTGAAAAGGCACCCGGGGGAACACACGTACCATCAAACCATTGACATCAGGCATCCGGGTAAGAGTCAAACCCAGGCACATGTCGTCGTTGATGTTTTTGACATCGGGGATACTAACGGAATCTGTGGATGACGTGGCAAGGACAACAAATTAGCTCTCACATTAAAGTTCAGATTGTTTGAATCTGGAATTTATACAATTGTCATGACACACATGCTTTGCTGGGACACGGAGAGAAAGCCAAACGTCTGGAGACCACCTGGATTTGTTTTAAGGCGATACTCTGTGGAGGCATGTTATGTGCACGGCCAATGTTTGGTAGGAGAGGTCAGAGGTTACACAACAAGACACCAGACCGTGCACCTTGAAGGTTGAGCTTGTCACAGCTGTTTCTGGAGCCCGAGACTTGACACTTGTAAACATCCCCCTTCCTGTTTCGTTTGAAACCACTCCACGGGGCGCTGACGAGGAGCCTGCAAAAAATACAAACAATTTAAAATTTAAAAAACTGTTCATTCTCTTCCCCAGCAAGAGTCATCTCTGAAGGTTTCCTGTGCACAGCGCTCGGCCGGCTGCCCGCACAGCAGTCAGTGAGACTCATCAAAAAGCATTCGATGGTGACAGCGGTCACACAATGTCTAATCTATAGATGCTGACTCGTGGTATTTACAAACAAATTAAGGTAATTTTCCTACTTTAAAACGTCACCGCAGTGGGCCAACTGTAACACCGCGGCGATACAGAAAATCAGTATAAACATCACTCTGCAACATTGGAACAGTAAGCGTGCGCCAACAAGTCCGCCATGTCATTCTTTTAATGTTTTAAGAAACAGCAAACCAGTTTCTACAAGTTCACGCACAAGACGTATCTACTTCAAACATTTTATCCCCCTGCCCTACATCACAGCATTCAGATGCATGAAGCTACTTAAGATTTAGACACAATGGAAATATGTATGTCCCAATAATGCTATGAAGATGACCTCACACGTCCACACCACTTCCCCACAGTGTCACCACTTCTCCTCCCACAGTGTCAAACAAGGCACGCAAAGCGGGACACATCGTTCTTGCTTCATCAGTCCGAGTTGCTTTCTCATCGTGTGGATTGTACAGTCAGAGGTCCACTATCAGATAAAGGGGCACCTGCGCAAACGGGACACTCCTCCAGACAGTGAGTTAGTCTGCATGCGAGACTGTGACTCAGCAATATGCAGACTTCACTGAGAGGCTCGGTTACTGGTTAACTGAAATGTTACAACCGTGCGCGGGGGGGTGAAATGTACGTGGCTTCAAGCGGGGGGGGATTGTTTACAACAACTGAGCAAAACGACTTGGAGTCTTTGTTATATGATTCAGAAGTGTATGAACTCATCAGTAGAGCTCATCCAATAAATTGTATTAATAAAAAAAATTATTGAACTCCCAAATATCGGTATCTGCCTCCAAAATCTAGCAGTGGTTGTACTGTATGGAGGATAATCCTTTCATTAGTCCCACAGCGGGAACATTTTCAAACGAACAAGAGACATAAGTAAAAAAACAAAAAAACAAGATCAAAACAAGTGTAATAAATAACTAATCACACTGTAAAGGTATAATAAATAAGTAAAATAATTAAAAAAATATATAAAAATATTTAAATATGATATATCGGACTGAATGGTTGCACAGATTATTTACATTGCACAGTGGCTACATTGGATTTATATTGCACATGAATTAACAAATATTACTAATCAACTGCTATAAGTGATTAAAATACATTTCCTTACAGTCTTGCAAGAGAAAATAGGGGTTTGGAGGACTTTGCGGACAAAAAATCTTTGTGAAGAGCAAAACTAACAGCCGAGTGAACATCTCTGTGAGCATTCCTATTCCCCTTCAGTTAAAATGCAAAAATGACACAGCCGAGCTGGCCCCAAATGAACTGAGAAGTTGTTCTTTTTTGTTTTTAAACCATGGTGTCCGTTGCAACAAACGCATGAATAGGTGGCGATTAAGCAATCCTCGGCTCCAATGTCGCCGCCAGTACGGGCTTAGGGGTGGCGTGGCGTAACGGCGTGGACGGTCGTTTACAGAATACCTAGACGCTGCTGATAAGCAGCTGCATCGCTGCACGGCGACAGGCCTTTCATTTTCTAAAACAGACACTTCTACCAGGAAAATCCTCCTTGGCGTGACACTAAATACACGAATCAGCTGAAAGATTCAGAAACATGACGGTTGTTGTGCACCAACAACTTGCACAGCCTTGAGATTTAAACCCTGTAGAGCATGTTTGGGTTTCTTTTCTTTCTTTTCTTTTGTCATGCAGTCAACAGCTTGAAACTCAGTGAGTCTGCACCGAGGCTGATGCCTCTGAACGTGTGTCTGCACTTTGTTTGCTCAAGAATAAAACTTCTCTCAACATTCACATACCCTGTGGACTTCTCCAACTTTATTGCTCCTTCAAAAGAAATATTAACTCAATGAATGGTTAACCAGACTGCCACTTGAAAGCTATACACAGCACCATGGACATGACACATGTTTGTGATGGTAATAAAAAGAAGCGAAGAATCAATACCATTTGCCTTCGTGGTTTGTCGCTTGTTTGACCACGTAGCCAAACTCCTCCTCAGCCGGCCCGCTGAAAATCTTGGCGCCTGCGGTGCCGACGTTGAAGGACTGCGAGGGCTGGATTCTGTCAGCTGGTGGAGGAGAAAGATGGGGTCACATGATAGTGACACTGAACAACATCAAAAATATAAATATATGTATATATACATATAAATATATACATTTACATAAACACACACATATATATGTATATATATATATATATATATATATATATATACACACATATATATATATATATATATACATATATATGTATATGCACCTCCATATATATACATACACATAAACTTGTTTGGATCTTGTTTCTTTTACTATGTATCTTGTTTGCACTTTATCTTCTGCTGCTGTGATCCTGTAAATTTCCCCACTGCGGGACTAATAAAGGATATCTTATCTTATACATACATACATACATAAATACATACATACATATCCCAAATGCAAAAATGCTAAATACTGAGATATACTGTATCTCAGTATTTAGCATTTTTGTAGGCCCATTTGTTTATCTGAAAGTCAAAACAAAACTGTTATCAGGACTCTGGTTGTTTATGGGGGAGAGGTTTCATGTGTTACCTTTCAGCCACAACATCAACCATCCTGACTTCCTCTTTTTGAGTCAAGTGGGTGGTTTTAGTGGCTGAATCATGCACTTAAAAAAATAAAAAGACCACATCAGCTTGACACACGAAAGGCATGGCAGCCCACTCAAACCGCTCTACAACACAGGAAGGTCGCACTACCCGTGGAGTGTTGCAGATTGCCTAAATAGACACTGCCCATCCCGGAACTCTTGCCCCCCTCTCCCCTCCCCTCACCCCCCCAGGACATGTGAGTGAGCGAGTCTTCCTGCAGAATCAGACCCACAAGCCCGTACAGGCAGAGCTCAGCTATCAGCCCTGCCTCTCGCTCTCCCTCTCTCCCCCTCTCTCCCCCCCTCCAACCAGCAGGCGGAGGAATGTGGATGGGTTCTGGACTCCAGAGACCTTCACTTGCACACCCAGGATCATGCCACGCCTGCTTACCTGCAGCACTTTGCCTCCTCTTGGGGTTCTGCAAAAAAACACTTCCAACATGCCCTTTCATTTCAGAAACGAGGGGGGCAAATAAATGTGCATCGAATAACGCATCACATGTGACTTTTTTCTTCTTCTCTACAATACGCCATGCGATGCACAGTGAGACATTAACCGACCGGGTTTGCATTCAGTCCATGTGGGTTAACTTTGGATCACGCGCAGGGCAAGAAACATGAGAAATACATGTCAAAACAAAAGCCCTTCCAGGCAGATTTCTGTTCAGTAAAAGGCTGCACACCGAGTCTACACTCCGGTGCTGCTCTACATGTGCCTTTAAAGTGTATAAAAACATTTCATAATCACATTAAAAGCCACAAATAAACCGATGTTATGAAAACTATATCAGAATCTTCGCTTTCTGTGGCGAAAATATTTGCGTCTTTTTCTTTTTTTACTCTTCGGGTTAGGGGAACGGTGGAAATCACAAGGTTCAAAGTGTAAAAACCCAAAAGTCAGTACTTACTTATGACTATCAGAGTGACGAAGACACGTCCCCAGGAGAACTCCATCGTCGTCTTTATCTTCCATTAGGTGTGAGCCGATTGAATGGAGCCGCACGCACTTGTCGGGGTCGTGGCATGCGCAACGCGCTGGGAGTCAGCAGCGGTGACGCGCCGGACGCGTTCTCTAAATAAGGAAAGGCTCTCTGCCCTCTTACCTGCCGCGATGCACACTTTGACACCCCCCCCCCCCCTCAGATGTGGCCGCAGGGTGTGAAGGAAGGCTGTGACTGAAGTCGGACGAAATCCAGTTGGGATCAGGTTTAAAAGTAATTTACTGCTTATGGTTTTTAAAAAAAAAAGAGGAAAAAAAGTTCAAATGGAAGCAAAGGGAAACAAATCTATAAATAAACTTGTTTTTAAAACAAGACCACACCCATCTTTTTTAATCGTCATTCCAGAAGGAGGAATGACGATGCACACTTAAATCAACAGATGCTTTTTTATTTTATTTTTATTCAGCCATCTCACACATTACAATATAGTAGAGTATATATAATAGTATAGCCTATATACAATATAGTATATGACTGAAAAGGCATAGGCAGAAGCATAATGTGTATATATGCATATACTACATTATTATCAATTAAGCTATACCCTCAAGACAATTAAATATATATAAAAAAAGAGAAGAAAAATATATTTAATTCAAACTTGTAACCCCCCCCCAAAAAAAACTTTAGATTTACAAAAAACATAAAACAATCCTTTTGAAAAGTAAAAATGAGTTTCACATTCTTACATTTATGTTAGCATTGATTCATAATTTAACCCCGACAATGTACTCCAATAAAATAAATCAACGTGAGACTTGTCTCATGTCTCATCCTCCTGAACTATAAGTTATTTATTTAGAGACTTGCAGTTGAGAGACAAGAAGAAATAAAAAGTACAAGATGAAGAAACAATAGAAGGTTTATTATTACCAAAGTTGTTTTTTTCCGTCACTGGAAGACAATGATTTTTAATTGGACCATATTTGTTACAGAGACTTTAAAGGACATGGGCGGTGTGGTAAGCGAGTTGAAGGGCATTCAATTTTTAATCAGTCGTTTCATTCCAAAATACTACTTTGTAAAGAATGTTTTGTCGCCGACCAGACAGATTATTACACCCTCTGATGTCACATTGTTTGGCGAGCAAGTAACTCCAGATCCCACTAAGTAACAATTTCAATGTTAATATCAAAGGGACACTACACATAAAGTAGTCACTGGAGATACTGTGAAAAACTCTGTGTGTGTGTGTGCGTGTGTGTGTGTGTGCGTGTGTGTGCGTGTGTGTGTGTGTGTGTGTGTGTGTATGATGTCCTCTGTAGCTCTGGAGGAAGTCTGACTATAGTCTGACCCTGGTGACATCATCTCAGCTTCAGATATTTCTTAGCAGAAAGCCCACATTGTGAACTGGGGTTGAGGAATTTTTATAGATGGTGGGCATTTACCGGGCAGAGAGGGGGGTCAAACGAAAAGATGCTTTTGGTTGCATTGTGGGAAATATAGGGTTTGCGCTTTTTGAGCGTGACACATTATATTTAAGCAAAAGTCTGGATATTACTCAGAAATTATGATTGCAGATCTATATATGACAGAAATACCAAAATAAACTAAGAAATTTAATTGAAACTTAGATGACACTTTATTGTTTTTTTAAGTTTATGGATAGTTTCCATTTAATTTTGTTATAGATTGCTACTGACTGTTTTACATTATGGGGAGGATGCATAGAAATTCCCCTTTAATATCTTTTAAGAATTCTTAATTGTTATATTGTGCACCTATTTAAAAATGTTTAATTTCAATATCCAATGATGTTTTCTTGCTGTACAACAACATATCATCTGTGCTTATGTAAGCTAGTACAAGTACACAGAGCTAGAGACGTGACAGAGCTAAGATCATTTGTTAGCTAGCTAGCAACAGTATGGTACGATTGGGCGGTAACCTCCAACTCTGAGCCAATGCAGAAGTGCCTTCAACTTGCATTCTCCTTAATGGCCACCAGGGGGCCACTCCTCCGGTTGCAAAAAGAAGTCTAATTGTATAGAAGTCTATGAGAAAATGACTCTACTTCTCTCTTGATTTATTCCCTCAGTAAACATTGTGAACATGAGTTTATGGTCTCAATCTCTAGTTTAAAGTCCTCTTCAATACATCATAATGTTCATTTAGTAGATTATGGTCCATTTAGAGTCAAACAGACCATGAAGCAGGTTATGCTTTAGGGCGGGGCTACCTTGTGATCGACAGGTCGCTGGCGGCTACCAGAACTGTATAAGGCGTACGTCACTCCTCTGCGGTCCAAATATGGTCACTTCTGTTCACTGGTTGCAAAAAGACAAGATGGCGACGGCCAGAACGCCGAATTCAGGCTTCAAAACGGCCGTCCACAAACCGATGGGTGACAGTCTACATCTACGCCCAGGATTACCGCCCCCTAAATTCAGACGGTCTGTTGGAAAAGTGTCAGTTTGTGGCGTAAAATTTCGCTGTGACACTGACTTGATGCTTCCGTGTTGCCGTCCTTGCCGAGACCAACGAACCGACTCTCTAATAACAAAGACGAGTAAAACATCATCAGCTATCTCCACCCTTCAAATTAGGTCCTCTTAAATCACAGTTATGAACTTATAGGCGTTTCCGGTAAGTTGTCAAACTCTGCATAGCTTTCACTGTCAGTGACCACAAAAATTCATTAAAAGGCTGGTCTTCAAAATCCGCCTTCGAACTCCGTTAGCCGTGAGGCAACTGGAAACCTCATTTGGATGTTTTCTAGACTTCCTAATGCCGCGTGTCAGACCCACGACCCTCAGCTACGGGTTTCAGTTAAGTCTAGTCAATGGGTCAATGGGTTCGGGGGGCCCGGGATCCACAACGCACAACCTTATTCAGCAGTGACGCGGTTCGGTTCCTGGAAGAGGTCGACCTTCTTTTCAGACAACTGCGTTGGACACGACCTGCTTTGAGAAACCGATCCATTCACATTTCAGAGAAGTGTTAAAAAAAAAGAAGGTAATAGCTCGTGGTGCTACTTAGACAAAGCCCCAATCCCTCTCCCTTTAAGAGAACGCTGCGTTCCTTCATCCGTACACATTCCTTCACTGAGAGTTTCAGGCAGCTCACTCCGTTGAATTATCGAGAACAATCAGAGGACGGATGTCAAAGGAGCAAAGTCTGTGGTCTACTTTTCCTGGTCAGGTCGGTGACACAATGGAGCAGTGTGTCATTAAAAAATCCCCACTGAGGAGGACTGCCGTGAATCATTTGATGTTGGCCTGGATGTCTGGACACCATTCACCATCACAGGACAAGCCGTTGTCTTTTTTTTTTTTTACTGTACAATATTATTTTAAAAAAAGGGGTTTTCCCACTTGCCCCTGTTGCCATTCGGGTAGTTTTAGTTTGGACTGGATTTCTTTGGAATATTTACATTTAGGAGATCTTTATAGGATATTTTTAGGAGAACTTTTTGTATTTTTAGAAAAAACAACAACACTGTCAACAGGAACTTGTTTTAACAGAGAAACAGCTCATATGAAAACTACTCATAGCGAGGTCTTTAGTTTGGTAGTTTTAGGTGTTGTGTAAGGCGTTTATTGTTTATTTCTTTTAATTGGTTGAAACAAAACACAAGGTTCACCAATGTGTTGAGCAATGGCCTCTCTGATTGAAGCCTTGGAAACCTCAGCCATGGACTTCATCTCAGCGACATTAAATCATTTAATAATGTTATTAAATGATTGATTCAGGGCCACAGATTTTGTGCCTGGAGCTTTCAGACAAAAATGCGCTCCCGGGAAGAAAAAACATGAAAATACATCTCTTGCTTTTTGTTATCAATTCATGTGTTTTAAAACCACACTATGCAATATATGCAGGGACGCAGGTGCAGTTTCAGAATCACACACAGACACAGAGAGAGAGAGAGAGGGAGAGGTGAGTGGACTGCAGCAAGAGCTAATCCCTCTCTCACACTCATCTGCTGACCAATGGGAATCTAAGGCCCCTGGTTGTCCCCGTTGCATTGTGAGCCAGACCAGCGGGCTCAGAGGGGGCTCACGAGTCAATGACTGCACACAGACACGGTGGTAACGTGACTGGTGGGTGAAGCTACCCTCCTGTCACATGACCCCCCTCAACCCAATTTGTTAGATTCCACAAAAATGGGAGCATGACGGTGCATTATTTGTCCAAGTCATGAGCAGGCAACCAGTGGTTTGCGGATTGAGATATCAGCTTCCTCAACATCCATTATGGACGACACGCACTCACTCAAATCCTTTCTGTTTTCCCAGATAAGGGAGAAGAGGCCGCTGTATAAAACATTTACGGTAAAACAGTACGCAGGGATCGGTCCTTGGTCTAGATAGGAAGGTTTGTCGGCAATAAATTGGAGACAGACGTGTGGGAGAGTGTTGAACAAAAACTGGTCTACAGTAGTGGACTAGCAACTGGCCGACGCTAACAGTTTACTCACTGCGAGCTCTTTGTGTGTGTACACATTGAGAAATAAAAGTAGATAGTGAAGAGTATTATTATGATTTTGAAACTATGTAATTGATAAAGAAATCAGGATAACACTCCATTATACCGCTATGATTTTGAAACTATGTAATTAATAAAGAAATCCTTTCAGTATAATACTTCACTGTACCGCCATAAATTTAAGACTGTAATTATTAAAGAAAATGCATGCAGTGTAATACCCAATTGTACCGCCATGATTTAGTGAGAGACACTCGAAATGACCAGTTGCATTGAACGCACCTGAGAAGGTCACGTGCCTGGAGGCGTGGTCATAACGGCGCAGTGAGGAGGACACTGGAGACTTTTGTTTTCCTCGGATGCTAATGAAGAACCACACTGACAGGGCGGGGAGATTTTGCGCACCAAACTTTGCTCCAATCACCAAGAAGAACGCCGCTGGGTGCCGGCTGTGCACCGGCTGTGCACCAATGGATATTACTTACTTTTTTAAGCCAATGGGATGATTTCACACCTTTTCTGGTTCATAGATATATCTGTGTGCGTCTGTTGCTCGGGATTCGTGGGTGGAAGCGAGAGACAGTTAACTGCCCAGCGGTCTGTGTATTGCAGAAGCTGACGAATCCTCAGCTGAGACTTTGTACTCCGTATCACAACGGCCTTTTTACTTTATTAAATACGCTTTATTATAACTGTCGTTCCAAGACGTCCTTTGTTCATCCGCAGCTTCTTCAGAAAATACAACAATAGTGAAACAGTTTGCTTAAAAACATGATATCTCACATCTAAAATATGACGGGACAAGCACCACCTAGCTTTGGGACTTTAGCTTCTGACACCCGGTGTGAGAAGGAGTGACGAAAAAAAAAAAATAATAATGTCCAGAGCGGGGCTGGAACCGGCGTTGTTGTGTTTTTTTCATGTTATGCAGCTTAAATCAGTGGGTGACTCAGTGTACTGTACATCTGGTGAACATGATAATCATGATCACATCATGAGTGTGTGCCAGGTGCTGGAAATTGCAAACTTGCACCGACTAGCCATTTCATTGTAGAGGGAAATAGCTGTGGTGCGTTCGAGGGGAAGGCAAAGTCACGGCACGTCTGTTCGTCGTTTTCCTCTGAGCTCAGGAAACCACCGAGACGCTTTTCAAGGCTGTCCTAAACTAAACAACTCGACAAATTACAATTCATCCTTTGTTTCTATGGAAAATGGGCCGAAAGGGTCCTAAAGGGGAGGGGCTAAGAGACTAGCAGGTCGTCATCTCGAATGTTTGGACCTCCACCATCTCCTTCTCTTGCTGCAACTGACCTTACTCCTTTACTCAATCAGCAATATCACGATGGGAAAAGAAGTGCTCAATTTAAAGTCAGTTATTCAGATTTTAACTCCGTACCAAAAGAGTTAAGTCATCAAAAATAATATAAATGTAATTTTTTAAGAAAATTATTGATGCAGTTTCTTGTCAGGGAGTCGCAGCAGATTATTTTCATGTTACTCTATTTGGCCACCAGGTGGTGGCAAAGGCTTAAAAATAACGTGCACCTCATTTATTTTCGTCTTCTTTTTTACCTGTTTGATAGAATGAGTTGTTGAAAACGTAAAGTACTTTAAAATCTGAACATTCAAATTTAATTTAAACACTCGTGATGTTCTCTCACTACATGTACTCATACATCTGAAAGGTTGGCATTAAGTTAAGTAAAAAACAAAATAGAAAATAATGTATTCAGTTATAAAAAAACAAGTAATAAAGTACTGTATCTACGAAATTAATTAATAACAATCAACATAATTTAAATTGAGATGTCTCAAAAAATGTAATTACATATGGTCTGTTTTCGTTGATACACTGATGTATCAGGAAAGAAGACCGTTATAAGCTAACTGCTTAATAAACTATCATTGTAATGTATTAAGTGGTTCTGGTGTACCTAATAAACTGCTTATCTCCTTAAACCTCCAGAAGGCTCGAAGACAAATCAGGCAAAAAAAAGAGGAGAAAATCTCACATTATAAAGAATTTATTGCAGGCAAACAATACCATAAATAATATGTACAAACTATGAAACAACATTCCTTTGTAGGGGCTTCATGGATTGCTGGTAAACAGTCTTTCAGTCTTGGGATAACTGAATCCGTTACGTCTCACTGACCGCCGATTCTCGGAATTGTGGACATTTTATTGAATACTTTTTAAAATGTTGACTTTAGCCCCATAAAAAGGTGTGTGTGTATATATTTAAAAAAAAG
>JACSYO010000892.1:82500-137500 GCA_016806645.1 Ophiodon elongatus | reverse complement strand
GCGCTTGCCGCGAGTTAGCTTGTCAGTTCGTAACGCAAAACATATTTCGGCTTCTACCCCTTTTTGAACAATCTCATTAGCAGAAAAGCTGATTTATAGAAAAGCTGAGGAGATGTTTTTTTCCCGTCAAACCCCTGATGAAAAACATTAAATCAAGACAGAAATAAAATCACCTTTTCAGGAGCAGCTGCCGAAAGTTGCCACTTGGCGGGCTGACATGGAGATGATGGGACAGGTAGTTACACAGCCGGGCACCAGTGTAAGCGAAGTTAGGAATGGCAGTAGACTGCAACAAAAAGTTGTGCTTTTTGTCAGAAACACGTATCTTTACGTCATGTTTAGAAAAGTCTGGTTTACAAAAATCACACTTTTTCATACACACAAAAAGCTAAAGGAGGACTGAACGCGTCTCCCCGAACCTGTGTGTAGATCAGCTCCACCAGCTCGTTCAGCAGTTCTTCAGTGGTGACCCAGGAGTTGAGCATGCCAGTTATTTGTTCCACATCCGACTCAAAGGACCCCGGTGAGGAGCTCAGGTGGCCCAGGAAGTCTGCGACCGTTTCAGCCAAGGTTAGTTCGTCGTAATAGCCTTCGTTGTCGTCATAAAACGAGGGGTCCTATAAAAAAAAAAAATAATCACAATAAATATATAGACAAATAACTACATAGAAAGATCCAGAGCCACTTTGTCTTTCTAATGCAAAGCAATTTATCATTTAAAAAAAATCTTATTTTGAAAAAGCAATGACGGATGCGCAACTGACACAGTTCCTAATTTCTCCTCGGAAAACGAACGTCAGAAGTGAAGAGAACCATCACAATATAATGCTGTTTACAAATCGCTCCTGTGAATTCTGCTTACTTCGTACGGGTTCAGTGCAGAGGGGACAAACTCTGGGGCACTGGCCGAAAGCTTCGACGACTTGACCACGGAATCCACTTCGTTAAAACCTCGGGGGGCAGACGTACTGTTGACATTTGCACTTGGTTGGGGTTTGCTCTGTCTTTTAAAATCTAAAACGAAGAAGAACAACAACAACAAAGGCATCGTCAGTCTTTGTCGTGTGTGACACGACTCATCTCACATGGGCCAATTCTCTTTTTTATTTATTTTTAAAAAAGGCTGGCGGGGAAATCAAAGATATAGTCTGCCAAGACAAACAGAGCAAAATACGATGCAGCACTGTCCTGCTGTGCTTACGAAGCACAACAACTCAATGGGAGAAACTGATGTTAATATAGTTCAAAAGACGAGACAGCACAGAATAACACACAGTTGCACATGAACTGTGCAATATCTGTGGTTGGATTGGAAGTCAGTCATTCCAGAAATCAGTACTGGATCCTACTGGTTATGAACTGTGGCGATGGAGTCGTAAGGTGTTTCATACCAACACATTCACCACCAATATTGCTTGATACTAGAAGTATGCAGTTGAACACAGACAGGTTGTGCATTTCTGACCACCCCGTGTAATCACGTGGTTTTGACCATACAGACACACAGTCCTTTACAAAAAGATCACAATAGGGCCTCCAATTGTCAAAACGTCAGACTGATGTTCTGATTAAGCGTTTTTTAGGAAAGATACGCAAAGAATAAAGTATTACTGCGACGTCTACCATCTCGCTTGCACTTCCCCGTTTCACCGCGCCACTTCAACAGAAGTGAAACCGATTCTTCCCCCTTTAGCTCGGCGTCGCTACCTCAACACACCTCGGTAGGTTAGTTTATAATAGCCAGCTATAATAGTTAGCTCTGACACGTTTTAGTGAGACCGCTTTAAGTGACGCACGTAGCTAAATCAACTGTGTGACATCTGAGCGGGAGCTTTATTTAGCTCACATGAAACAACAACCCCAACAGGTGCGATGTCGCAACGCCAAAAGGCGACGGCTAGCTAGCATTAATGCTATTTGAGAAGCTAGCTAGCTAGCTAAGTACAGCACCTGGACGAGGTTAAACGAGTAGCTGAACCCCCCTTCGGGAGGAATCGGGTTGCTACTGTTGAGTTCAGCCAAACACAGCTTTTTTCAGCGAGTTGGGGTTCAACGTTGAACTAAATCGAATGTGAAAGTAACGTGAGCTCGTGAACTACCCGTTAGCTGGTCGTCGTTAGCCGACGGCTCCCCACGTCCTGCATTACCTCCTCCTCCGGCGGCGGCGGCGTCGGCCGCGCTGATGTTGTTCTCGGCAAAAGGCGGAGAGGTCCTCGGCTGCCTCAGCGGCTCCCTTTGGTTGAAGAGCGTGGCTTTGGTGTCCCCGCCGTCCCCGGTGTTACCGACGGGATGTCGGGCTCTCCCCGCTCCGGGAGCTCGGTCGAAGGTCTCGTCCATGACTGCTCGGCTCGCGCTCACAGCGGCATCAGAAGAAAGAAACCCCAGATGAAGAAAGGCCGCTCGCTGTTGTTGTTTGTTAGTGCGCAGCAGCCGTTGCTTGTGTTTTATCACAACAAAGCACGCCCTATCTCTCTTTCATGATGGCTTTTTGTTTTTTTCCCTCTAACGGCGAGTATCACGGTGTATACACAACTTTTTTTTGGCCACTTCCTTTGAAAACAAACTCGCTGTGGCTGATTATCCACGGCAGTGTGTGACGCCCAGATAAAACTGTCTCCCTCTAGCGGCGCGGAGTGGAAACGGTGCAGCCTGGAAGTACAGCAAATTATTATTTTTCTTTTTCGGATGAGGGTCTTTTGATTGTTTCTCCACCCAGATCAATTATTCCCTTTAGAGAAATAAGTGTCCAAAAAAACAACACTAACTATGGTTTTGCTTTTTAAAATTGAATTATTATTATTTATTGTTTTTATGAAAAGTGAAATATCTCCACCCTAATAATTTGCCGTACTGTCCCTAAAAGTAAAGAAGTATTACTAGATACATTAACCTTAAAGCACTCATCATGCAGACAAAAAGCCCCATGTTAATATTTTATTATTATGTATTGTATTTCTTACATGTGTGTATGTAAGCATTTTACTGTTGTAGTTGCTCGAGAAAGTAGTTTATAAGATGATTTCATTTAAAAGGCAGTACAATGGAAATTACAATATTTCTATACCTGAATTGTAGTGGAAGTATAAAGTAGCATACAAAGGAATACTAATTTAGGTATTTTTATAAATATTTGCTTCCTGACCATCATTCAATATAACCTGCTGTTGGAGAAATAATAAACCTTTTAATTTCTATTTTAGTTTAACTTGTTTTGCCCTCAGTCACTGTTATCAGTTTTTTGTTTTTAAAAAATGGGGGAAAGCAAAATTGTTTGATTTTATGGAACTCCTGCTTACGGTGTGAAGATTCCCAGAAAAAAAATAATATAGACAACATGACTTGAGTGTCTGCAATGTTTGCTACCCCCCCCCCCCCCTCCCCTCCCCACACCCCATCTTTTGGTTTAGGCAGTGGTTGTCTGCACAACATGAGACCTAATACGGATCTAAAATATGTTGTGACATATCATATTTAGGATTCTGGACCTGTGCAACCCCTTTAGAAGAGCCTCTCTCACCCTGCGCGCTCTCAGTAGCTGCCCACTACAAACATGTGTTGCACCAGACCTCTCGGTCTAAGTATTCATTAGTTGTTTCAGCCTCCAGTCATTTTCCACTTGTTTCCCCAAAGCTGGCTCACATTATGCCACGGAGAATTCCAGTTGCCAGAAATGCGGAGACCCACTCTGATAGACTGATTACTGCCCCTATTCCATGTTATTGCTGCCCCCCTCCCCCTCCCCTCCCCATGCCAGTGTCTTGAAAGGGGGTTCAAACATTCACAAATGTCAGGAATGCACAAGGTGACAAATGATTGGTGTTAAGAGGAATTGGGGGGGGGGCTTCATGTGCATGCTCATCAGCAAAGGTTTCCTGGTGACCTTTTTAACTGTTATAAACAAATCTAGGGAATTACAGTGTATGTGGTGTATATTTGTATACTAGAAACCAAATAAAATATATATCCAATATAAGTACATGAAAAAAGTAAAAACTAAACTAAACTCCAAACACATTTCAGTCCAAAGGTAAGGTTCATGCTCAGGACGCTGTCAAGAGGCCTCAGAGAGAGAGAGAGAGAGAGAGAGAGAGAGAGAGAGAGAGAGAGAGAGAGAGAGAGAGAGACGGTCATGAAACAGTATCCCATATGTTGCCGCTGGCCACGACTGTCATGGGGGGGTGCACCCCCCATTCCTCCACGTTAATCATTGGTCGCGGCCATTAAAGGACAACACTACCGCCTATAAAAGCGAACGCTGCTCGGACTCCTGCGGGGGTTACAAGGGGCGCCAACCTGGATGCATTTTGGGGAATTCGTCTCTCGACCTCCCACCCACCGCCTTCCACACGCCTTCTGCTGTGTGACGCGTTGCTCGGGAGAGAGAGAGAGAGAGAGAGAGAGCGAGAGGAGAACATGAGGCCCGGAAGGAAGCCTGTGGTGTTAATGTTCTCCCCGCGTCCCTTTTGATCTGGCATCAAGGCAGCTGTCATTGATTAGTGTGTTTGCAGATGATTACTGAGGGAAGTGGGTGGTCAGACACAGGTCATATCTCTCATTCTCATTTTATGCCTACACACACACACACACACACACACACACACACACACACACACACACACACACACAGACACACTCCCCTTTTAAAAGGCCCTCCGGAAGCCTATTTGGCAGTAGTGGTGCAGACCAACACGACTGGGATTTGTTCGCGCTATCAGCATCCTCGCCGCTGTAGCTCCGCAGTAATCGGCTGATGATATGAGGAAATTATGTCAGCATCTACTGCGGAAGTTCCCTCCCTCCCATTTTGTTGTGGTGGGTCTACATGTTTGGGAACTAATCATTAGCGCAATGGTTGCCACATGGAAATATCTGGCTCGTTGCTAGTTGCCCGAGATAAGACGCACCGTGAACCTGAACGCTCGCCGGCGTTTTCTCACTGCTTGGGAGAAAACTTTCTCCACAGTTAGGATTTTGTGTTTGTTTTTGTTTGTTTGAGTAAGTGAGACGAGCGCGTCGCAGAGGAGAAAAAAAAACTGTATTTTATTTCCACGTGACAGAGTTTCCTATAAAAAGTAGAGAATTCAAAGGAATGCTTGCCTTGAAGGTGTCCCCCCCCCCCCTCCAGTTAAATATTTCACAAAATAAATAAATCATTACAATACAGTCAAAACGCAGTGGTTAAGTATCAAACATTTGCTCTAAATGTGTCGCGTCTGCCGTTGTTTAATTGCTGTCGTGACCGACTGGCCGATCGGTTCCAATCACCTCTCCAGGTTCTCGATCCCGGTTGCGGACTGTCTGGTGTCTCGCGGGGAGAATGCGGACCATAAATAACATCTCCTGCATCTACCGCGGTACGGTAGCCGGGACAGGGGTCCTCCGCGTCGTCCACGTTACACACACACACATATAGTCCAGTTGCAAACTGTTTGGCACAGAAAAAACGAAAAAAAAGGATAAATATTGCATCCTCGTGCCACAGAAAAACACAGATATCATCATCTCCCGCCAAAATAAAGTCTCAACCAGCATCAGAGGCCGTATTTCTTTCTTTCTTTCTTTAACAGTGTTAGTGCCTTGTTTCCAAACGAGAGATTTCTCAGCGAGTGTCTTTTTATTTTACAGCTTTTTATTATTATTTTCTTTCTTCCAGTATTGAAAAGTCTCTCTGTCCAGTGCTGCATGTCCTCCTCCACCTCCTCCTCCACCTTCTCTTCCTCCTCCTCCTCCTCCTCCTCCTCCTCCTCCTCCTCCAGTCGGAGTCCCCGACGTTTCACGCCATGATCGGAAGGAAGTGGGTGGCCGTGTTCTTCCTGCGCGTCTTCTTCCCCCTCAGTGGCTTCCCGTGGACGTTCAGGCCCACGAACATCTGCCGCTTCTTGTTCCTCCACTCAGCCGACGCGTACGTGTTGTAGCCGTTCTCCTCGATCCGCTCCTTCAGGGTGCAGTCGACGCCGAACTCTCTCTGGAAGCAGAAAGGTTCAGAGTTATAACCCCCCCTGGTCGAAGTCGGCTCTTTAAGGCCGAGCACAGGTCATTTGATGGTGCAAATCAAACTGCGGTAGCTCTCACGGTAGCTCGCTTGTTCCCTAAACTTTCATCTACATTGCAATGTTCAGCCGGAGGAGTAAAGATAAGGCCTCCTTTGATAAGGACAGGAGAGTCCAACACTATCCCTCTCTCTCTCTGTCTCTCTCTCTCTCTCTCTCTGTCTCTCTCACTCTCATCAAGATAGATTGACCCCGTGACCCGGATACTAACCGCTCCGTACAGCTCTCCCTTCCTGCTGATGGCCAGATAGTAGTTGCTGTTCAGCCCTTTGATGGCCACCACTCCCACGTCCACCGATGTGATTTCCAGAATACCTAGGGATAGAGCAGAAAAGACAAGTCACGTCAATACGTGTCAGCATCCGACAGCTGAGCTGCCGCGTCATTGTGCACAAGCGGTTTGAGCCAAACCTATTGAGAAAAAAATAACTTTTTTAAAGAGGTTTTAGAGGTAGGGCAGAGGGAGCGAAGGTGATAAAATGTTACGTTTGTTTTTTTGGCCCGAGTCATCGATGCTAAGATTATAGAAGAATCAACACCCTGGGACGAATCCATAAAGTTTTATTTTACACACAGGCGAGGGTAACTAATAGTTATGGGCAACATATTGCGTGCTCATGTGGGAACGCACCGTGGTGGGAATTCTGCGTATCATTTTCGGCTTTACAGCTTGCACCTGTGCAACAGATCCCATGCTGCGCAGGCCGTTTAGCTCGAGAATTAAAAGGTGGATATGCCGCGGAGATTCTCAGGTTTTTTATGCCCCGTTCGGCAATCAGCCCCTCAGCGAGTCCCAATGCCAGCAATCCGGGCTCCTCACAGGCTATTAGAGGGGCTAATTTATATCCCCGTTAACAAGGGCATTCTTGTGCCGCAGACAGCTGTGGTTATTTGTGTGGTCTCGGTATCAGAGGTCAGAGAGATATAACTTCCTAATGTGTCCTTTGACCACAGAACCCACTTGTCTCGTCCTACGTGTGTGTGTGTGCGTGTATGTGTGTGTGTGTGTGTGTGTGTGTGTGTGTGTGTGTGTGTGTGTGTGTGTGTGAGTTAACCTCCCCTGTTCCCATGGCATGTTTGATTTCATGCCTCCTCCCTCTTCCCTTTTCCCTCCTCCCTCCTCCCTCCTCTCTCCTCTCTCCCCACTTCCTGCGAGCTGTCGTTATTTCATCCTGATAAGCACACATGTGCGCACACACTCTCACGCACTCGCACACACACACAGATACACACACACTTCAGCGTGGGGTGTGAAGTCCAGAGAGTTGACGACATCCTTTGATCATATCAGCCCCCCCTCCCCCCCTCTCCCCTCTTCTCTGTCTGATGACTGTTTGTGTGGCGGGGCCCTGCCCCGCTGTCAGACCCACTCTCCGGTGGCTCCGGTGTGGGGGGTGGGAGGGGGCCTGAGGCCACACAGCCTGGTATGTGAGTGGACAGCGGAGGACGTGCAGGTGTGCTCCCCGTTGAAGAACAATCCCACAGCAGCTTCCCCTCCTCGTCCGCGAGGGGTCTCTACAGTATCAGTTTTCCAGTTCAAACGGTGGCACCTCGGGGCGGCGAGGAGGTCCGAAGCGTCCAAAGGCGGGCGTCTTTTCTTTTTTTTCTTCTTCTTTTTTCGGGGGGACTGTGACACGACGGCCATTGAAGATCTGAGAGGCTGCTGGTTCCTTTTATGGGATCGGGTGTCGGTGTACGGAGCGGGGATGTAAGACAATCCACGGCGGTCCTCTGGCTGCTCTGTAAACATGGGAGGGATGAAAGGCGGGAGAACAGAGGAGGACAGAGGAGCCATGACAGTGAGACCGGGGGTGGGGCGAGGATTAGTAAGGCTGTAATGATCACTGATCAAAGTCAGCCACCGGAGGCAGGGGCGAGACGGGGGTCGTATGTACACACACCGGAACACACACACACACACACACACACACACACACACACACACATACACGCACAGAGCTGATATTGTGGCAGGTGAGGGTGCACTTGCATGCAAACCTGCAAACTCAACCTGGCTGCGAAACCTTACAAAATCTCCATTCACCGCTCTCCGCTGAACTGGAGAGCAACGAGCTCACGGCTGGCATCGTATGGAAAAGGCCATACGCCCAACACCCTCTGCCCCCGACAGATTACAACATTATATCTCAGATGTGACGACTATTCTTTGTATGGGAGTAAATTTGTAGCCAGGTTCGCCCGCAAAATATTTCCTTTTTGCGCGCCGGTCGCTTTGTTTGACGCGGCCTATTTGACACGCTCTGTTTGCAGTTACAGCAGCAAAAGGTGCGTCGGTTGTGGAATGGAGGCGCACAACGCCAGCGAGTGGGTTGATTTTTTTTTTCCAAGGTGGGATGCCCAAAAACATGTGTTTTGCAGCTTTTATTGTTTCTCATTCTTACTTTGCGCCTTTTAAAAAAAAAGAAGGAAAAAAAAGAAAAATGTTCAGGAGCTGCACAAAATACACATTTTGACAGATTATAAGGATGTCAATTTTTCATGATAGGTTGCCATTCCCAAGCAGAAAAAAAAGAGTGGGGCGTAAATCAGGATAGTAATAACACTTGATAAGGGACCACACTGAGTGTATTTACACAGACGCGGTATTTACATCCACCCTCCCCAATGTTGGAGGGAAGCTATACATCTTTTTTCCTCAAATCTCCATAAAAGCACCATTGGTTGGTTTTTTGTTGTTGTTGTTGTTGTTGTTGCCGTTGCTCCGACTCAAAAGCCCACTGCTTTGATTAAAGAAGATGAACTTTGCATAAAGAAACACACTTACACACAAATCGATACATTCATGTCCAGAAGCGTCTCGCACACATGGCCCGGCCTTCTGCAGCACAGACAACACAACCCGGTTTCCCCAACTCACACACACACACACACACCCACACAGACACACACACACACACACACACACACACACCCACACAGACACACACACACGCACACACACATATCCACACACACACACACACACACATATCCACACACACACGATGTTGCCAAGGCTCGCCCTCTCACACCGTCACAGCCACGGTGAACCGCCCGAACCCTTTTACGGCTAATCCGTTGCCTTACTTAGCAATATTGCACCTTGAGCTGCAAAGTTCACGCAGATATAGCTACTTAAGCTGACTTTAACACAACCTTCCTCCCCGCCTCTGTGTAACCTCAGCACAGGCTCCCAGCGTGTTGGAAGGCCATGTGGGACAGTTTTGCACTGGCATCCCCATAAAATCTGCGGGAGGCATGGATGCTGGCTCTTTAACAGACAGTGAGCCCGGGGTCCTCGCAGGGGCCACAGGCAGCACCCAAAGACAATCCTCCACACCCAGACACCTTATCACACAACATGATAAGTCATCTAAATTTGTAGTTTTTAAAATGTGTCTTTTCTTTGCAACGTCTGGCTCTAGGAGAAGGCGAGCTGTCCTCCACTCATCGCAAAAAACAAAACCATAAAAAACTTGATATTTTCTCTACAAAGGACGTCAGCCCTGGGATCATGTCCAGCCCCAGGGGGCCAGAGCTGAAGACCGAAGCTGCCGTTGTGTAGTATCCTTTACCGTGAGAACCTGATACGGGGGGCACATAATCCACACAGTGTCCTCAGACCCCCCCTCGGGACACAGCTTTTTGATGGCACTAACCATTGATACTGAAGACGCGCGGGCTTTGATGTGGCCACAATGATGCTCAGCCGGTGTCATTCATGAACTTGTGCCTCCAGAGAGAGTCCCCTATGTGCGCTCCCTTTTCCCACTCCCTCCCCCAACGCTCAGTTGGCAGTAACTCCCCAAAAAAAACACGCTCTTAAAAATGAGACGTTTCAGGAGGTCAAACAAAGAAGACAGAAGGGGTAAATCGTCTCCCAAACGTACATAAAGTTTAGGGATAATTCACACGCTAGTAATACAATAAACCGAGTCCGACTTCCTTGTTTCACAACCATAAAGAAACTACACACAGAAAATGGCTGTGTGGTTCCACGAAGAACTATCACCCACTAAAGAACCATTTCATCTATTGGATGGTTCTTTATGTTTGTCATATGGTTCTTTGGGACATTAAAGGGTTCTTAATTCATGTTTGAGTTATTGGATGAAGGGGGATGGTATAAATTAGCAAAGAAAAAATTGAAAACGGTTCTTTAGAGAACTTTAAGCTCTTCAAAGAACCAGAAATGGTGCCTCAAATAACCATTTTTTTGATGGCTCCTTTACCGGTTCTTTGAAGTTCTCTTTGAAGTTCCTTAAATGTTTTCTTTTCAAGAACCTTGGTCTGAAAGGTTCTTTGTGGAACCGGAAATGCTTCTTCTATGCCGTCACTCCAAAGAACCATCTTCGGTCCCAGTCGGCACCTTGATCTTTCTCGGTGTACCTCTGCTACCAACGTATGGGCGGCAGTAAACGCATCACGATGTCATACGCTCAGTAAATAAAGTCGCCTCTGTCGTGACCTTGTCAAAACAAACATATCCCCCTGACATTTTGCCATTTCGCCCCCCCCCCCTCCCCCCCTATAAGTCACTTTGATTGAACGTGTGGTTTGAGCTCTCCCAAGAGGAACATTAAAGGGTTCCGTATACACTGACTGGGGTTAGTGAGGGCAGGGGGTAGAAAAAAAGAAGCTGTGAGAGATGTATACATATGTGTGTGTGTGTGTGTGTGTGTGTGTGTGTGTGTGTGTGTGTGTGTGTGTGTGTGTGTCGGAAATAAGCGAGCACATGTGTTGTCGTATGTGATCACACACCCGCTGGAGCATGTGAGTGCCCGCTGGCTGATATAGGCACACACACATAGCTCGGTTGGGAAATGCTGGGAGAGACACACACAGAGAGAGAGAGAGAGAGAGAGCGAGAGAGAGAGCCAAAAGAGTCTAAAAGCATCAATGAGACTGAGCATATCCTTCAACCCCCACCTCCAGGCCCTGTTCTCTATGTGGTTGGTTATCACCCCTGTTTACCCAGGGTTGTGAAGACTGCATGATAATGGCCGGGTTATCTGCCCCGGCTCCTTTTTTTTTTTTTTTTTTTTAAGCCATCTGAGAGCTACCATCATTGTGTGTGAGTGTTTGGACAGGGGAGATATCGGCGGGATGTCTGCTTTAAAACAAAACAAAACAAAACAAAAAAGACGACTCCAATCGGGGGATCGCTTCTTCCAAACTACCAGGCTGGCGGTCCTCAAAAATGAACGGAGAGCTAGGTTTTTTTTTTAAATTTCCATTAAATGTTTGCGTCAAGTTGTGTATCCAATTTATATATTTGGTTTTTCAGTTCAAAATAACTGAACATTTTGACAGAAATGTTCCTGACTTCAAGCAATCAACAGGTGCTTTTTCTTTCATAAGTGTAACACATTTGAAATGCTGTCGGGAGTTTGGGTTGCAGAGGTTAACGCTGGCAGCTTGAAAGGTGAAAACTGATGTTTTAAAGCTCAGATGAGCCTTGGTTCCTGTCACATTTAACTTAAGCTACAGCAGAGCTCGCCTATGAGGTCTGACTCCTTCTTTGTTTTTTTTTGGGGTGGGGGGGTCTATTTCTGTACATTCATCTACACGGTTAGAGCTACTTACTTAGGGGGTCATCCTTGCTCTTGGTTCCGTTGACCTTTCCATTCTTGTCGATCCTCAGGAAAAACTTCTGGAAGGAGAACAGCTTCCTCCTCCGCATGTCCCCTTGGAGGTGATTATAGCTGCGCACGTGCCTGCCCTGCGGCCCCCCGGTCCGACCCAGGGGGCCCCCGGTGGCCCTGGGCCTGGAGACGACCTCGGCCTCAGTAATGTTCAGCGGGACCCTGAGAGTCCGTGGGCTGGCGAGCCTCAGTCTGTCTCTGCGCAGCTGGTGGCTTGCCGCGCCGGGCAGGGAGAAGGACAGAAACAGCAGCGTGACCAGGAGAGGCAGAAGAGACGGGGGGGAGAGCAGCGTCGACGAGGACCTCAGTCTGGAGCCGGTCCCGCGAACAGAACGAGACCCCAGCCCGACCCCGGAGCAGGACGAGGCAGAGGCGGCCTTACTCCCTCCAGCAGTCCATCTGATCATGGTAGTGTGCTGTGTGGAGGACTAGAGGCAGCCTCGGAGCCTGGGACATGCTGCTGGGGGCGAGGTGAGGCTGGGAGGGCAGGCAGGGGAGCCCTCCGCGGTCAGGCCGGGGGAGTTGGTTCCCCCGGCAGAGTCCGGATTACTAAGCACCTTGATGGAATCCTTAGATGTCCCTATTTCTTGATTGTGTAATAGAATGTTCAACAAGCCACCGTGTTTCGAGCTGGTATTCCACTGACTGCTCTTCTCCGCTGTTCAAGGTTAAAGTCTTGAAAGTTTTGGAAAAGAAATCAGTGTAAATGAACAAAGATTACATAAAATAAATAAAAATAAATAACAATACACCGATTACTATTTGTGTGTATTCCAGTCACAAACCTGCTTGTCCACTTCCCTTCTGTCTTCTAACTCGCTCTAGATTGTTGAGGCTGTTCTTGGCTGCTCCAGTGTGACCTTTGTATTTCCAGGCGGAAAAAAAAGCAACAAAAAAGGAAAACAATATTCAAATAAAGTTCACTGACCATACAGGTAGAAAGTTTGCCAATGCGTAAAAAAAACTCCTTAGTTCCAGTGGAATGCCTCCCTCCCAAAACAAAGAAGAAAAAAAGAAGCTGCACCACACAATCTACCTGTGCTGCGCTCCACGTGTGCAGGAGAGCATTTTTCAGATTTCACTCTGAGGAGGAAAAACCGGGGTCGAGACTTAAAGAGGGACGCTGGTCACTCAGGGCGCACATCAGATAATCCATCTGTCCTCTTCTGTTGCACCGCTGCTCTCTCCTCATCTCCCCTTCTCCCTTTCTCTCTACCCCCAAATGACTCCACCTTCATGCAGCATCGAGGTAACGGTCCGGGGAGGTCTCTCTCTCTCTCTCTCTCTCTCTCTCTCTCTCCCTCTCTCTCTCTTGTCTCGGAGTGGGTGGACAGGGGGGGGGGGGTTGAGTCAGAGTTCTTCGCCTCCTGTTCGTCAGCTCCTCTCACATGAGGAGGACTCCCGGTGCGATCTCCTCACCTGAAGGCCGATCACAGAGAAATGACTGGTGTGTCGCGTTGTGTGCGGCTGTGTGCACTCTGTTAGTTATTTGAGCCCTCCCTCCTTTACTCAACTTCCCCCCTCGCTCACATATGGGAGCAAGTACTGCTCTGCATGTGTGTATGTGTGTGTGTGTGTGGGGGTGTGTGTGTGTGTGTGTGTGTGTGTGCGTGTGTGTGTGTGTGTGTGTGTGCGTGTGCATGCCATACAAGCAGATCTTAACTTATGAGAGTGGGTGAGAGGTGATAGCAGGGTTTATCTGAGTAGATGCAGCAGGGCAGGAAGAAGCCGTCTGGTTGTGTCGGATCAGTCCCTGCAGCTACACTGCTGATTGCTGCGTTGATTAATCAAAGAGTGCTTTTGTTTTTTAACTTTGTGCGGTTGCAAAGAAAAGTAGCTGTGGCGTTTTTAAAAAACAAAATTTCCCGTTGTCATCGAGTGCGCGCACGTGCCGGGTCTGGTATGACAAATTGAAATGGACCCACTTATTCCTCATTAAGATTGAGGGATAATCCTGACAAGTGTCCGTCCTCCTCGATCCCATCAGATAGAAATCATATTAAGTTACTGTTTGCCGGTTCCAGTCTGGAAGCCGGTCTTATCGCTGCCATCTTCTCCCCTCTCTCTTTCCCCTCAAGGCACTCTTATCGGGGCTCGTTATCTGGTCGCTGCAGCGCCGTAATGCAATGATGCTCTCCCGTTTCACTCGGCAAGACCTCCGCCTTCCTCGGGGGAACTCAGGTGTCCGAGTGGCCCTCGGCCAATGAGACTCTCTTTTTTTTTTCTTCTTCTTTTTTTCTTCTTTCTTTACGAGCTGCTCGCTCCTCGAGGCGAGGTGGATGCGAGATATTTAAGGTATGGTGGCGAAGTACACCGGCGGGGCAGAGCCAGAACTTGATAACTTGATAACTTGATAACTTGATAACTTGATTTTCTCCTGTTGAGTCAACAACACACGAGTTTGGAAGTAACACTTCAGACACGGATTGTGCAAAGAGGGCTGCAACCCAACAACATTCTGGGGCTTATTAGGAGGATGGATGATCAAGGGCCGTATAGTGACATTTTTAACAATCTGCCGTGATAAAGAAAACTCTTGCTGGCAGTCTTATCTACTCCCCCTGATCCTCCTGTCTTTAATGTCGGGGGCCTGCGCTGTTCCTCGCTCTCCTTCCCCTAAGTCAGAGCTTTTTAGTGCCTGCTTTAATGTCTGTCAACGATCTACGGCCAGAGCGGCGGTCTGGTCTTAACTCTGGTCTTGGCATGGCTTTATCTGGGGATACAAACAAAGCTATCTTATCACCGCTTCCTTTGTGGTGTCCCTTCCCGCTGTGATAGCTCTAAATCAGTGCAGAGGAAACAGAGCTGGGAGGAGCAGGCATCATTCGTATGGATTACTGTTGCAGCAATAATAGCAGAGTGATTAATTTGCATTACTTTCAATAACCTAAATGGTATTAGTCCACTATTGTTTTATCTAAATTTAAATGTACATTTCTGTAGCTACATTCAAGGTTTGTAACTTCTTGTTTAACGTCTTGTGGTTAAAGTACAATTTGTGTTTCTCTAAATTGTATACATCATTAGTACCAAATGTAAAATTGTCTATTTTAAGTAATTGAATCTAGTGGAGTGATTGTATTTTATTTCTCTTAAAAATAAAATCTCTCACTGAGGTTAAATACTTAAATACCTGTCCAGTTTTTACTTTTTAAAGTAATTTAAGTGACAAAATGCATAAATAAATGAATAAATACATAAAGTTAGTGTGCCCTTGTCAAAAAGAAAAAATCATAAAAAATGTTTTTCAGAAAAATACCACTTTGGGATAAATACTACAATAAATACCTTGTTGTGGAGGACACTTTGCAATTGGGATTCCTATGGTGTATCTGGAGCGCTATGCTTCCCATGAGCAGCTTGAGAGCTAAAATGCTGTGACATGGCTCGACTGACTGCAGCGGGATTGCATTTGAAATGATTTTGCATTGATGGCAGATGCCCAGATCGGGGGGTTCAGAGACTGGGGAGTCTAAATACGTGCAGATACACTCTCGGATCTTAGTGTTCTTTCCACTAAGACAGTAATGTCCTCCGTAGTTGCTTCAAAGGAATGTAGGCCTGCAATGATGCTGACAAGACTCGCAAGATTTGCAGGATTTCTTTAGAGGCCAAGGAGCAAATTCTTTATAGACGTAACCGTGCCTGTGTTTTTTCTCCTAAATGCAATATAAGTGAGATTTGCAGAGGTCTGGATGTGGTCTCATCTCCCTCTCCACTCTACAGCTTCATCATGTAGTGTATCTTTATAGATCCATCCCTGAATTGCATTTCAAAGTTCAAAACAATAGGCAATAGAAGAAACAAATGTGCTTCTGATCCCTCCCTGCAGGCTGTGGCTTGAGCCAGGTTCTTACTCTACTCTCAAAAACATAATCACAGTAACGGCAATGAAAAGTCAAATACCGGAAATTTACATGCATCTGTGGAGATTTGATTTCATACAGTACCAATTGCCAAAAAGAAAAACAAATCAAGGCGAAACACATGGAAGGATTCCTTTTATTCCTTTTAGCGTGTAATGTAAGTGAACTGTTTTTTTTCCACATTTGTCTTTGACAGAGTAGTGGAATGGTCAGGTGTTGGCTTTTGTTGTACTCAGAATGGTAATGCTCAAAGTTTAAGTGATCACATTTACGTTTTCATTTGAGTCGCAGTCAAGCGCAGGAACAAGTTAGGAAGCTAAAAAAAAACAAAAAAAACAGTAGTTGATCATTTGGTAAAAAGTCTGCGTATTTGAATAGGAAGTTTAAAAGACTGCAAAGATCACAATTTTGGACAGTTGCAACATTCTCTGAAATTCTCGTTGTGTTTTATGCCATTGTATTTTGTGTACACATTTGAGGCACCTTGTAATCACAGTTCTAAAAGGCACTTCAGAGACACAATTTACTGACTTATTGTCAAAGCTGTTGAATGACGTCAGAACCAAATATTATTTAGAGTCTAATTAAAAGTCACTGGTGAGGTCCCGATCTGTTTTTTATTTTGAAGGCATACATTATTCGGTCATTACAGAGCCTATCAACTGTGATTCCTATCGACGAGGTTTGAGTTTCTCTGGCTGGCATTTCTTTCTCTTCCTGTAAAAAGCCATGATGGCATTGTTGCTCATGCAAGCGACGCCGTTTGTTCTTTTTCAACTGCCGCTACCCACCAGCATAAAATGTATCACTTCCTATGTGTCATGATTTTCTTTTCTTGATAAGGACCGGCTGGACCCCAAATGTTTGGAGTAGAAAATAATTACTCGAACTGGGGTTAGTTTGAAGCAGTCAATACATTAACCAAAGCTCAAACTAGAGAGCTGCACAAAGCAGAGTGTGTCTGCAACGACCATGAATACAAACCCACAATTGGCTAACCCCTCCCCCCCAGTCTTGACACTAATTGGTTGTAAGGCGTTGTAAAACACACGTCATTCAAACTCAAAAGGAAACGGCAATGTATGCAAAGTCAAAGTCAACGTAAAGGACACCTAACCTGTCTACCAAAGTAGGAACGGCTGAGTGGCGGCGATGTACTGGTAGTTCTGTTAGATGTTATTTGTTTGCCATTAGCTGAACACCAAAACAAAACAAAACACCAAAAGTGAGCAAACTGTCCCCCCTCTCCTCCTCCCCCCTTCTCCCCTCCTCCCCCCTACTGTGTCTCTGGTCACACAGCAGGAGCTGGGGGTTGAGCATGCAGTCACAAGTGGCCACACAAAATATTATACAGTTCTGCAGCAGAATGCGAGATTAGCCGTGGACGGACACTGAGGTGCACACTCTCACTCCTGGATGCGCCCAGGCGCGAGCAAGCGCATAATCCTCCTGGCGGAGACAGTAATGGAAAAAGTCAGATCGTTACTGAAAATTAGCATTTATTTAGCAATTGCTTATTCCCGATCCTTGCGGCAGCAGGTGCATCCAGCACCGAGTGCTATGCAATCTGTTGTTCTGTCCGCCCAACATACTGTATCGCATTAGCGAGCTGAACCTTGGAAATTCACCTCATTCATGTCATGTGTCTCTGATTTCGCTTGACCTCATTTTAAGTATATTGGCCCCTCCCTTTTGGTACACTATCATTAAGCAGATGTTTTACAAAGAAAAGCACCACACTTCGAGTTACTTAAACTCAAATCCATATGTGGCCTATGAGGGAGTCAAACGCACAACTCACAAACAACCATACTGACCTATGCGAACCATGTGTGTGTCTGTCTGCATTCCCTGGGGGCCGCTCTGTGTGTGCTGGGTCAGAGGAGGCCGAGGCTTTAATAAAGGAACAGACCTGGTGCAGGGATGCCAGTCTGACTGCCTGGGGACATGCAACCTGATTGGGTCCAGATGAGAGCCACCAGACCGGACTTCTCCTTTAAAACCACGGTGCATGAACTACGATCCACTGCCTTCTTCCCCGAGCCTCTCTTTGGGTTTACACTGGGATTTGAGGGGTAAACCGCCAGATTAAAGTAACATTCTCCTTTAATGGTAGTTCAAAGCTTATTAGTGATCACAGGAAAATGTCTAACCTCATGGTCCAAAGACATGACATGCAAACACATGCTCGGCTCGCACTGGAAGCCTCTTTCTTTTTTTTTTCTGTTGGTCATCAAATGTAAATATTTTATATGTTCCTGGCCGATGTGTTGGCGGGTGTCTGGTAACCTACAAGACGAGGTTGCTGTTTCCTGCATTACAGGGATCAATAGATGTTTGTCATGTTATCTTCCCCCTCCTGAACAGGCACTTACATCATCTTCAGTGTCAGTTTCAGCGGGTCAGAGGAATTTACTTACTGGTCAGTCGCTGGATCAGCTGATGCGCTCCGACTGTCTTTCTCGGGGCAACATGAGATGACATTTTACAACCAAACTTTTTACGATAACGAGTGTAATAATAGGCAATTTGACAATATATCCTATGAGAGAATATACACTTTTCGACCACCAGGGATTTTGCCAAACTGTTTTAATATATCTGGGTGTATTCGGCGCACATCAATGAGCAGGACCGCTTTATGGAATTAGTGGATTTCTAATAGTTTTACATAAATGTGGTTTAAGGATCTTTACACTTATATGTTGCCTCTACACGGCTCTCAACATGGCGACGGCTGAGCCGGCGGCTCGCATCTAGCTTCGCTAACAGTGCAAACAACGGCAACAGTGCAGAAAGAGCTAACAGTGTTTACCGGAGGGGGGAACCGGAGGGGGAACCGGAGGGGGAACCGAAGTGCTTCCGAGACGGCGGCGTGAGTCGGCGTCATACCATATGAGCGCAGTGCCGTGTGGCAGCCATGAGCTCGCCATCGGGGCACAACGCAGAGACTCACGTGCACTAAAATGCATGCGTGACATGTGTGGCTTTGCCAACAAAGTACAGACAAACTTAGAAATTAACAACATACAGAGGGAGACATCATTCCACTATATCTTTACCCAACAAATATTAGTTTACTGTTATATTAATCCTCTGAATCACATAGAACCATGAAGTAGCTTGTATCATCAGGTATTTCATTTGATGGATTAGCCAAACGCAGCCATTCCTGTTTGCTTATTTTACCCGTTTTATGATGGTTCTGAAGACACTGTATTTTATTGTGATATATATTGACATTGTTACATGGAATAACAGTGTGATAGAGGATTGTAACTGTATGGACTACTCTTAATAATAAGCCTCAAATACCACATGACTCCTAACAAAGGAGCAATGTGCTATAGCAAAATTGTATCATGCATCGGATTAATCAGATTAAAATAGAGATAATATTGTATTTTTCAAATAGCGCATTTGCTCACAAATGAGATTGTTTTGTGCCCTGAAGCCAAACACTTACTCTCTGCATCCAAATTTGCGCCCTGTATTCTAAAAGTCAATAAATACATTTGTTTAAAAGTCCAATATTTACTGAACATTTTCTCCATATTCACAGAGCTCAACTTGCAGTACAGCAATCTGGTGGTTTGATTGTCTTGAAAGTCCAAATTGTAAATGGAAATTCGGAGTACCTTTTAGTCCAAAAAATAACAGAACAGCCACTCAAACAAAGGCAACTTTTATAATACTTGTTTTGTTACAGAACACACACACTCAGTGCTCCATCAACAGAATACACAGCTGAAAGCTTTATAGTTTGGTTTTGCTTTTTGTCTTCGCCACTTACATGCCAGTTGGGCATGCTCTAACCATTATGCCCCTAAACCTTTGGAGGCAACATCTGTTTGCTACTGTTGCCATTGTGCAGAGAAAGTCTGGGAATTACACAAACTTGAAGTAGACACTGCACTATTGAATCCAAACCCACAATTGTTTGGCTTTAGAACACTTGCACATTGTATTGCACGAGCTGTTAAAAGTAATTTGATGGCCGTTTTTGCAGCAGGAATTCAGCAGTGCCAGGTCACACTTCAGTGATGTTTCAATGAGTAAAGATGACAGTATTTTCACATTTTTATCGTCCATGTGACTTGCTCATTGACTTTTAGTTGGGAAATGTATAAAAAAATGTCTTGAACACAGAGGGAATTGTAAAAACATTTAAGAGCTATAAAATAAATTTGCCAAGAAGGCCAGGCATTTCCTGTTTTATTAATTTCAATCACTTCTTTCCATTGTGCAACTCTACAAATGAAGCAATACGCTGTGATGTAACACAATGAGAGATGCGGTTAGATAATACGACTGGATGGTGTTTGCTCTGTCATGATAACACACACACACACACACACACACACACACACACACACACACACACACACACACACACACACACACACACACACACACACACACACACACACACACACAAACACACACACACACACACACACACACACACACACACACACACACACACACACACACACACACTGCTGGTTTTAAGGACATCAGGCTCCACATTGACCCAGTATTGTGTTACTCCTTCCATTACTGCTGACTAACTCTTGGTCTCTGGCTTGAATGATAGCAGCGGGGCACATGGAGCGAGGGCAGTGTCCGTCCGTGTCAAGTTATCCGGCACAAGAGAGAGACTGGGAAATCTGACTGGGCCGGCCGAACCCGATCCCTGAAACAGAGCCCGGTGCTGCCGATTCTGGTGTTACACATCCAGCAGCATGCGGCGCTCTCAGGCGAGAATGACCTTGACGACTCGAAAGGTCATGACGCAGCGATGCAAAGAAGGATTATTACTGTGGTAGTGCTCTTGTGCTCCATTTAAAAAATGTTTTGGATGGATGGATGGAAAAAAAACAAGACTTAGCTAAATGCATCATACCAACACGTTAAAGATACTCAAAAGATTTTTTTTAATTTCATCTCTCAGTTACAAAGCAGTTCAGTCACAAACATGTTTTATCGTCACATTTCGTCGGTGGAGACGTGAAGTACAATGACTGGTAATGGTAATGCCTGTACAACATGATACAAAAACAGCGGCCATCTTTAAAAACGTTTTTTTTTTTAAAAAGGACCTGAGAGGGATGACCTGCAACACCTCTTTCTCATTGGTCCATCTCACACCAGAAGAGGAGCACCACAGGTTTGACCACAGAGCTTTGCAGCTCCCGTAGCCGATTTTAATTAGAATTATCGACAATCGTGACAAAAATGACTAAAACAGGAACTGGAAAATGAAAACACACAGTGCCAGCTCTGAGGATAAAAAACACAATTCAAGCAGGAAAAAAAGCAAAATGTGAGTAAAAAAAAAAACAGATTTTCATTAAAAAAAAAATCTTTATTTACATTCGTTTTTTACCAGCTCACTTTGATATAAAAATATAACTGGTAAGTTGACTGAATCATTAGCACCACAAATATAAAAAGGACCAGTGAAATATGTTCTGTAGGTCTGTAGGTTTTTTACTGAATAGAGAAGCTGCACACTGTACCTCGTGTTCTTAATTTATCAAAACTGTGTAGTTAGTTGAACTGCACTTTCTGATTTATTTATTTTAATTACTAATTTGACTTTCTTTTATGTTTTTGTTCAGTATGTTTATACTGAATTATTGTACTTTGCACCAGTTAAATCACGTTCATTTCATGACACATTTTGCACACTGTCCTTAAACAGTGTTGTTAAACAATATTGATATATATATATTTTATTTTTTTAAGCGCTAACATTTGTAACAGTCTGAATGTCTATTCATCATCAGTGTTTTGACTGTAATCTTGCTCTTTTATGTATTTATTTATTTCATTTTATTTATTTAATTTTTTGTCAGCACAATCTCCACTTTGAAAATTTTACAAAGTACATAAATAGGTAAAAAATGTAAATACAATAATAATGCTAAAAATAAAATAACAATTAGAATAATAATAATAATATAATGTTACCTATGTTTTACTTTATTATATATTTATATTATTTTTTTAAATAAATACTGATGATGAATAGACATGCAGACTGTCAGAGCTTAATGGTCATCAAGCCATGTTTTTACACATATATCTATATATCTATATATAAATATATAGATATATTGTACTGTGTATATTTATGCTGTGCTGCTGTTTGTAGCACTTTGGGTTTTGTCGTCTCAGTCTGTGGATGGCATAGCTTTACATCAGCAAGAGGATACAGTACGTATTACTGTGGTTGGGATGTGTCCATATTGTAATATACATGGGTGTGCAAACCTGACTATGACCCACAGGTGACACAACACTGTCTTTGGATCGACCTGAGAGAGCAGCGACCCAGCAGCTTCAGCTTGTCACAGAAGCGAGAGGACATGGTGTTCTTCCTGCAAACTGGACCTGCAGGAGAAGGAATAGGACACAGAGGTCACATGCCATGAAACACTGCATTACAGATGATATTTACTGTATTTAGAGTGATTGTAGCCAAGCGGTCTGTCACAATAAAACAAAAGACATACTGTAATGTCATACAAATTGCGTCCGTGTGTTGATAGCGAACCTGCTAGGCCAAACAGACAAACAGAAAGGACACATTGAGCCTTGTGTTCAAACCTGTGTTGGTCTTGCATTCCTGCGTATTGCACTTCCTGAGTGTTTCTGGTTTGGAAATCTTCTCACAGAGGCTGTTTGGCATCACGGCCAAATCCTGCTCACTCACACAGTTGACTTCCCGCTGCTGCTGACCCCCACCACAACTCACAGAGCACTGCAAATTCACACGCAAACAGAATGATAATTTTAGTCCACAACGGCCAGCCTGGTTTGTTTTCATCGCGAATAACATTTAGAAAGGCCCTCAATGCCTCGAGGTACTCTCGCTCCCGTGTGACTGACCTCTTCCCAGTCCTCAGCCGTCCAGTGAGTGCAGGGCTTTAGACGGCACGCCTCTGTGCTGTTGGGCCTCAGTGTGGCGCTGCAGCGATGGGGCTCGAGGCAGTACACCAGCCGCTCCCTGACGCCTTCACCACAGCTGCCAGAGCACTGAGAAAAAACACAAGGATTCAACAGAGTTATCCAACTGGAACAGAAATCCAATCTCCCTGCATGTGCAACTGTATAATATGGGAATTTGTGGGTCTGGGTACGTCCTAAATATCCGAAATCCTTAATATTGTGGAAATGGTTACTAGAAAATAGGATGAAATCTTATCTTCAATAACTTGTAAACAGCACACTAATCATTCACATGTATAGCAGATTTGTTATCAAAAGTTAAAGAAAAGAAGCAATTTACATAATATGTAACAGTGATGATCATTTTCAACATTAAAAGGGTTCAGTTCCCCCAAATTGCAAATTACTCAAAAAAAACCAGCACAGTGTTGCCAACTCTTTTCCAACAGAAGTAGCGAGCAGCACTAGCTCCAAAAGTCACTAAATCTAGTGTCGGCAACACTGACGGGACTCCCACCAAAAGCCACTCCCCCCCAAAAATTATCACAATGAACATAAACAACGATCGTGGCTATTGTTAGCACTCACAGCCGTCAAGCTAGCAGCTCGCGAAAGACTACGATGGCGCGCAATGAGCGTACTAGCCGGATTAAATGATTGGACGAGCTAATTACAGCGACAACCACAGATACCGGATTTTTTTCAGGGCATTTGTTTTATTGGTTGCTGTCGGTAAGTAAAGAGAATTTCAACAAATGTAAAAAAAAAAAAATCTTCTGAAAATTTTAAGGCTGGATCTAAAATCAAAACCGAAGCAAATAAAACCAAAACCATCTGCATGGCTAGATACAACTTGCAGTATATTTACATAAACATGTACAAGTCTTTAAAGCTATACCCCAAAATAAATATATATATTAAGATTTGACGTGTATAATGCTCTTACTGGTCCCCAGGGTGATGTACTCCAGGTCATACAGGGCTTGTGGGGGCAAGTCAAGGTGCTGAGGGGTCTGCTGGCCACGGCCTGGCAGTGGAAAGGTCTGAGGGGACGTTTACCCTGTGAATCGACACACTGGACTTCACGGTACCTCCTGCCCACCATCGCACAGGAATCCGGACACTGTGGACGACATCGCGGCGCGATAAATGGCTCCGAAATACACAGCAAGTGAGAACTGAACTGACAGACGCGAACCCATTTCGTCATATGGAAAAGTAACGGATAATAAGCGGAATTGTAATCAAGTATTGAGTGTATCGGATTCGGTGACTGGAGGAAATCTAACGTTACTCACCTTGCTCCAGCTGCCACTGTGCCAGGTGGCACAGGGCTGCAGGTGACATGTGCGTGCAGGCTCAGGTCTCTTCAGGCTGGCACAGTCCTCGTCCTTCTGGGAGCTGCACACTACTGTCCTCCATATCGCTCCGATCCCACATGTTGTCGAACACTGGGGAGGAAGAAGAGATTTCTGATTGGGTTTATGCGTGTGCTGATCTAAAGTGACATGCGAGGCAATAATATTGCAAAGCAGATCAGTTATAGAATGTCATAAACAACAACCAGAAGTTCTTAAAGAACCGTACCTGAGGTTTTGTATGTTTTAGCTGGATAAAAGCAGATAACTTTTCCCGATGAGCCATGAACATTTAAGTGCAGCTTTTATGCAGTTGCAGACGGGGAAGGTTCTTATAAACTCTCCTTTTTTGCTGCCAAACAGCTGACTTTGATGAAGGAATTGTCAAATTAATTCCATTCGGTCTTCTGCTTTTTCTAACATATTGCTTTTCTACAGCTCTAAATTGACACTCAATACCCGAAATAAAAAAAATTGTTGAAACATGCGAAGACAGTTTTAAATCCCCACTCGCAACTTCAGTTGCATGCAAGAAAAAAGAACTTAAACAACTAAAGAACAAGGCTGTGATAGATTACAAAAAATTCAGTCGTTTGCAGAACAGACTGTACATAAGAAATGGACGCTGTCACCGTGATGTCACTCATTGGTTAGCGGACTTTGGTTTTTGAAGCCTCGAGTTTGGCATTTTGTTTTTTGGTCGTTGCCATCTTGTTTTCTTTGCAACCAGAAATGAAACGAGATAAGTGTAACCAACCACTGAAGATATATTCAGGCAACCTGAATGTAACAATTAACTTCCATAAACTGAAAACATACAGTACAAGGCTCTAAGTGGTAACACGAAAAAAAACGGACAACTCCCAGACCAGAAAACGGCGTGGTAGCGACCTGTCAATCACAAAGTAGCCCCGCCTTAAAGCATACCCTGCTTTATGGTCCATTTGACTCTAAGTGGACCATAATCTACTAAATGAACATCATGCTGTATTGAAGAAGACTTGAAACTAGAGATTGAGACCATAAACTCACATTTACAATGTTTACTAAGGTAATAAATCAATTGAGAAGTAGAGTAATTTTCTCATAGACTTCTATACAATCTGACTTATTTTTGCAACCAGAGGAGTCGCCCCCTGCAGGCCTTTAGAAAGAATTCAAGGCACTTGCAATTTTAAGGCACTTTCGCATCGACTTCACTTCTCACAACTGGAAGGTGCCGCCTGATCTGCAATCCCATTTTCAATGCTTTCATTTCATAGCAGTCAACGCATGTTTGGAAGGGAAGATTAGTTATGGTATAACGTGGAAAAAGGCCAGCATTGATGTCCTGTCTGTGGGCTACGTGCAAATTTACTGGAATGATTCTTCATAGAGCAGGATAATATGGTGATAAAATGTCTGTACCCACCTCGCTCCAGTTTCCCACAACCCAGAATACATCCATGCTGACTGGCTCTCTGGCCATGAGGTTGCTTTGGTCACTGACGGAGCTGCCCATGGGACTTTCTGGTCGCTGGTTTTGACTATTGGAGCGGCCGCCTTTGGACAAGGTAGAGGGCTTTTTGGCACGAGAGGCAGGACTGTTTTTCTTGGGCGTCACCGCGGGCTTCTTCAGTTTAATGATCGTCACCGTGGACTGGGGTGACGCCGCAGTGGTGAACGGTTTCCACGCAGTTGTGGAAGGAGGAGCTTGTGTCGTGCGGATGTTAGCTTTTGACGGGACTGAGCGGTACATGGGAGTAGTGAGGGGTACCCTGTGTGTCCGGGGGCTGTATGGATTGATGCGAGGGGTGGTGTGGGGGTTGGAGGAGGGATAGCGGTGAGTGGTCCTTGCCCATGTTTTAGTACTGGTGTTCGGGGTGGGGTAGGCGCCGGTGGCCGCTTTGGTTGTGTGCATGGTAGGTGGACTTGTTTGCAAAGTGGGCGTGATGACTAGTTGTGGCGTCGGTGTGGTTGATTTAAGAGGATTTTTGAGGGACATAGTTGTGGCAACGTCCAGGTCAATAATCCCTTCCTCCTCCTCTGTTGTCCTCTCCTCAACAACATAATCGTACCCGGGGGTATACGTCACCACATTCGGCGTACTTCCCTCCTCTCCCTCCTCCTCCCTCTCTTCTACCTTTTCCTTTTCCACGTCAGATGCTTTTCTGTCCTTTCCAGCAGAGTTGACTTTAGATGGGAAAACTCTCTCATCCTTATTTATCCTCACAACATTGAGTTCATAATCATCCGTGTCTACGATTTCAGGGATTGTAGGGGTTGAAAGGGACGTGGCGGTCGTAGTTCCTTTGGTGGTGGTTTTCTTCCTCACAGTGACAGCAGCGGTTGGTGCAGCGGTTGGTGCAGCAGTGGGTGCAGCAGTGGGTCCAGCTGTGGCCGCAGCACTCGTGGTGGGAGCCCAGGTCGCTTGGGGATTCTTGGTGGGCTGGCTCTTCGGTGGGTAGATGCGCCGGTATTTAGGAGCAGGCCCCGGTCGTCTACGAAGACTTGAGTTGGGGCAGCTCTGCAGGGCGCACAGGGATCTGGACCGAGGCTTGGTCGAGACGTCGCAGGGCTTCTTGGGTGCCAGCACACACGTGACAGTGCGTGAACGAACGCCTCCGCCACATGTGACGGGGCACTGCGAAAGATGAAGAAGACAAAGGATGGGTTAACTCAGAAAAGGCGGCGATCTGTAAGGCTGAAGTCAGAGAGCTCCAGAGAAGCGAGAAAACTAAAGAGGAAACATTGGAGGAAAACGTACCTCCTCCCAGTTGCTGGCAGCCCAGTCCTGTCCACAGGGTAGGTCCCTGTTGCACGGCACCACAGGTTTGGGTTTGAGGAGATGCTTGCACTCGACCGGGTGAAGCACCCTTTCCTCCCCCGAGACCGTACGGACACAGAGCACCGTTCGTTTACGAACCCCTTCTGAACCACAGGTGACGGTACACTGCTGCCAGCCGCCCACCCACCACCTGGGCGGAGAGAGGAATGATATATCGTTTGAAAATGTTTAATACTATATTGCCAATGCATTAACGGGTGTTGATGTTTTTTTTTTAATACCTTGTTTGAAGGAAAACACACGACTTTCTACAAAACCCTTTTTCTTTAATTTGACTAAAAGAGCCCAAAGTTCTAAACTGTTACATGTTCTCAAAACACAAGCAAATGTGGAAGAACTTAAAAGAAAAAATAGTCTATAACTGGAAAAATATTGATTTAAATCAGGAAGTATGTCATCAAAGAAGAAGAAAACAAGACTATTATTCGGACCGGGCCATTGATATAAACTTTTGGTACTTTTGGTACAGCTTTTAATATGTCCTATGAACCCATTAAAGTGGTTACCAAAAAAGTCTTGAGGTTCTATAACTGTCCCTGAATATGAAAATATATAATATAATTGTTTTTTTTCATCAGTCAAATTAGAATGAAACCCTGGGGCAAGGGGCGAGAATGCAATATCACTATTGCGACTAAATAAAAAAACAAAAATAAAGCAGTGAAATTACTGCCTTGTTCTTAAACCAGCCGTAGTATTTTATGGGTATTTACAGTAGCTAGTTAGATAGCTTGGTGTCTCCCCAATATTATACCAGCAATGATCATTAAGAAATATTGATAGAGCTATCAGAGTCAGTGACAGAAAAAACAAAACAGTTAAAGAGCGTTTGAGAGCAAGCACCTTGCAGGACAGTCCATATTCTTGCATTTCCGGTGTCGGTCTTCTGGACGCCTGGCCGTGTCACACAGAGACTCGTCCACAACCCCTACGTCCACCTCAAAACACCTGACAGGCTGGTGCTGCTCACCTAAAAGGGCCAGGAAAACAGTCTTTGGTGACCAAAATGTCCCCCGAAATCCTCCAACGACCACAAATTTACAGAACGGGGGAATTTTTGGTTCTCGTCAAACGCAACACCGACCTATGCCGCAGGTGGTGCTGCAGTCCGTCCACGCCCCATGCCTCCACCTGTAAAGGGGCTCCATGACCTCATTTCCTATCTCCTTGGTCTTCTTGATGGTGTACTCGTACTTAATACCCAGGTTCTTCTCCTGAAACAGCAACTGGAACGTCCACATGAATGATTATGCAGAGAATCGTTTCATCATTGAATGTTTGACAGAGACATTTTATTATTATATTACGTTTTAATTTACGAGTCCCTTTTCTCCATCCATGATTGGTTGAAATCCACATTACTGATTACTTCTATAGATCTCATAAAACTGAACATCTCAAAACTGTAAAAAAAAAGAAAAGCCCTCCACTCCCTTCAGCCACATTAAAAAACGCCGTATCACGAGGGTCCTACCTGCAGCATGACCGGCCGCTTAGTGGGTCCCGGAGCGGTGAGGTTCTCCATGTTCCCGCTGCGCTCGTAGTAGAACGTCGTGCCGCCGGCCTCGTACTCCCCGTTCCACTGGATGATGAAGTTGCCGTTGAGGAAGTACTCCTCCGACGTCACGCTCCTCAGAGCCAGGAAGTTACCCGCCTCCTCCACTTCCTTCACCAGGATGTCCCGCGCCCCCTCGGGTATCACACCCACGTCCACGTACCCTGGGAGAGTGGAGAGGGGAGTCAGAGTCACGGCGAGGTAATGGATGGCCCACCATGGCTGCTGCTGCCGCGCTCTTACATCCAGACTACCAGACAGTTTCCTCTCTGATCTTTAATGGAGGGTGGGCTCGGTGTGTGGGGGTGGCTGGCATGTGTGTGTGTGTGTACGTGTGCGTATTCGGCGTGGGGGGCACTGCCCTGTCTCTGTTTTTTATTGTGTGTGGATGGGGGGGAGGACGAAAGCAGCTATGAGTCGGTCTCTGCAGTTTAATGATGTTTGTGGGAAGGTGTGTGTGTTTCTGTGTTTGTGCAGAGGGGGGGTGAGGTAGGGGGGGTTTGCCTACACTCCAAGCCTTTTGAAGTCCTACACATCTGGGCCGGTTATCTGGAAAGGATGCTGTGCGGAGCAAACGCTCACAGACAGAGAGAAGGAGAGAGGGAAAGGAGGAAGGATGGGTTTTTTGGGGGTATTTTTGATTGTTTTAGAGCTTTTTTTCTCTATTAATCCGTCTTTTCCGTGTGCCGATTGTGCACTGTTATACTTTACCCAAGAACAGTAAAATCAGGCATGTCAGTCTGCAGGCACACACACTAACACACACCAGCCAAGTACAGCAGGACCAACAGCTGCACAGTGTGGACGAGAGGGCTGCCATGGCAACAAAGGAACAACACAATGGTGTAACGCTAATGAACTGTCCTGAAATGACCCCCCCCCCCCCCCACACACACACACACACACACACACACACACACCCACACCCCCTGGCCTGTGGACATGAATTTAGAATTTCCGCGCTTTTTAACACTCTTCAAAGCCTCTCCTCATCAACAAGTGGCCTGTTTTGAGTTTTTAATAATTGGATCGTTTCTTTCATCTGGGTCATTCTATTGCTTCCCAGCTGCTCGAGTACCCCTTTTGCGTTAGAACTCACCAAAGCCCTCTCCGCCTTCGAACGACTTGTAGACCATCTCGCAGCTCGTGCCGTCGCCCAGGCAGACTCCGCAGCGGTCCTCCTCAGCGTTCGAGTCGATGCCGTAGTCGCAGCCCACCGCCTACGGACGCGACACACGCGCAAACGCATACAGGACATACAACCAAAAAATCCTCCTCGTGATCATCCCACTGCAGCTCGTCTCATATCCTGCTCTGCTATAACCTCCCCCCCACCCCCTGTTTCTCTCTTTTAGTCTCTTACCCAGTCACACTACCTTGCACACTCCGTTGACGCATATGTTTCTGGACACGTTGTTCATGAAGCACGGTGTGCCGTCTGTCACAGCGTCGAGCATCCTCTCCGAAAAGTACTCCACGACTGGTCGACAGTGCAGCTCGCAGGGGCTCACTGAGGGGATATGGGAGAGGAGGAGTTTTAAAATGCTGCCTTGAGAGTTCATCTATGACATTTTTTGGGGGTCTTTTCTGACCAAAAAAAGGGTTATTGTATAAAACAGCGATAATGTGTGCAGACATTACTGCACGAACCTGTTGCGAGCCCCTGCTGAGATACAGCAGACGGGGCAGCCGCATCCTCTAGGGGCTTTTCTAGTGTAAATGCCGCCCCCTGCTGGGTGACATACCCAATTGCATGTCTGAGGCTTTGCTCACTCACTTGGGTTAGCCACGGGGATCCACTGGTAGAGCTCATTGTGGTAGGGCACCGTGTCAAACTCGCTGCACAGCATCTCTCGGAAGCTCGGCGTATTCTTCTGGCAGGGCTTGGTGTTGCAGGTCCGGTAGCGCTTCCTCTCCCCCGTGCAGTACTTGCCCCCGAACTCCGGTCTGCGGAGAGAGAGAGAACACAGGAGCGGCGCTTTGAATCAACCATCAGTTCCCCTGGATGTCATCCGTTTGCGGTAGACATGAATCAACGAACTCGGATCTAGACTCAGCTCTCTTACTTGGGGTTGCTACATTCCCGCTCTGCTGACTGAACCCCAGTTCCACAGGTCCTGGAGCAGTGAGACCAGGTAGTCCACTGGCCCCAGCCTCCATTCACCGTCTCCGGGAGTTTACCCACAATCACGCACTCTCCCGAGATACACCACTGCAGCGAGAGAGAGAGAAAAAGATGACACACACTAGTAATACGACACATTTAATACTGGCGGGCCTCGTATCCTAACTAGCGCTAACCACCTCCATCCCCTGGGCACCAACGAAATCCACACCCTAGCGAGACAAAGCAAAAGCGGGCACCACCCACCTTCTCCGGTCCGCAGCGGGTGCCGTCTATGGGCGAGTCCAGTTTGGAGCGACAGGAGCCGTTCACCGAACACCAAAGAATCTGGCACATGTTCTGAGAGAGAGAAAAAAGACGCATGTCCACGAGCAATGAGGAAAAAGGGACTCTTTTCTTCAAGGATTTCAGACATTTTCAGTTGGCGCCGAGGCGCACGACACTCACGTCGACCTCGTGGCAGAAGGTGGCATTGGGGCCGTACTGGAGCTGGCACTGGTGTTGCGTGGTGTAGCGGACACCGAGGCGAGCCAGCGGGGTGGTTAGGTCCCTCTTGGAGGGCCGGTCATCCAGACAGAAACCCCAGCCGCGACTAGGACAGAGGAACGAAGGTGTGATATTGAATGTGTGACCTTTTGAAAGACAGATGACGGGGAGAGAAAGGGGGCACGAGGTTCGAGGTACTTGTTTGCTTTGAACATTCAGCAACATTTTGAAAATATATATATATATATAAAAATTGGTGCGTACCATTTGCTTTTATACCGCACTGCAGTCTCCTAGCCCAGTATTGAATTATAATAATAATAATACAAATTTTGCAGATCCCTTGTTTGTTCCCCCACAAAAATAAAAAATCAAATAAAAAAATGTATTAAAACCGAGAGAATCTTGTCGGATTTCTTTTTTACGATTCATGGTTTCAGAGTAAAAGTATGAAACGCAGCCTTACTCGAGGAAGCGCGTGATGTATTCTTTGGAGCAGGAGGACCAGGTGAGCGGCGAGCTGTCGTACATCAGCTGTCTGGACATGATGAACGGGTGCCTCCCTTCCAGCTCGCAGTCATTACCCTGACCGTCGTGATGGATTCCGAAGCTGCGCACGAACATCAAGTAACATTAGTTATGATAATTCCCCTCCCCAACCCCCCCTCCACACACACACACACAAAAGGAGTCATGTCAGTGTTTAGAGAAAGTTCCATCGATTCATGCATTACTCTATCTAAACAAGGTGTCAACTCTTCCCTTCATCCAATACAGTCATACAGTCCTCATAATCAGATATGGATTTAAAAACCGCTGTCTTCTGATTCAATTGACACTGAAGCTACAATGCTCCGGTTTAAAAGAAAATGGGATTAGACAATTAGAAAATAATGTTTTCTGTGTCACAGTAATCCAATTCAAACTTTTCTGTCCATTGACTTCCACTATTATAAAAATAAAACCTACACCCACATCACATCAATCTCAAATGTATTTTCCTCTATAGCGACCAATCACGGGAGCAAGATGAGTCTTTGTCACATGGCCATATATTTTTTTTTTTTTACAATATTTCATTATTCGGAGGGGTTTTTATCACAGGTCCACACACAGACGGACCTGTGGCCCAGTTCATGAGCGACGGTGAAGGCGACCGGCAGACCCGAGTCCTCGTTGATGTTGCAGCTGCGGTGCGGTTGACACATCCCGGACAGATGGGACAGACCCAGGGTCTCACAGGGCTGGTTCATCCCAGCACAGATGTCTTTCCTGGGGAGGAAGCACAGGCTCATTACGAGTCATACATGTCCCATTTCCACCGTGAGAGGGCCTCCGAGCATCAGGGCGTGTCGCTTTCATTCATCTACGGATGAAGCTGACCTAAGAACGCATGCGCGTCGTGTGAGTCACTTGCCTCGTGACCAACACAGCCACGTCATGGTGAGCTGGGTGCGTGTCACTCTGGGGATTGAGGTTCTTCTGCCAAGCGCAGAAACTGGCCAACGTGGTGTCCGCATGGTGAACGATCTTCAACCCTTTCTGCAATGGACAGCAGAATTAGAAATGACACTGCACATCTTGATTTTGGTTTATTTATTTTTACATTCTGTTATTTGAGAGCATCTCGAGATAATTTTTTTGGACCCTGAATTCCATGAACTCATTCTTTCAAAGGGAATTTAAACTGAGCGGTGAAGTGATGAAAGGGATTTTTTTTTTCAAGCCAAGAAAGTTCTGCAAATAAGGTTTGCTGTGTGACATTTTATTGGGGACAAACAATGTGGTTTTTAATCGCCAGTCCAACAGGTTCTTGTTCAAATTTGTGTCAATTTACTTTCCAGTTTGTCAATGTTTGTTAATGTTCAATGGGGCCGGAGACTCAGTGTGCACGCAGCTTGAACCACAGTCAAGTTATCCAGTTGATCATGATATTTTAATTAAAGGTGAGTCATCAGCAAAGTTAAGTTTCATCTGAATACCTTTAAGAGCATCAGGCACCATGTTGTCTCTATCCATTGCAAAGCTTTTTTGAATCTTAAGGTATTAGATAGAAATCATCACTGCAATAACCTGAAAATGAATGCTTGATAGATGTGCGTGTGCTTTTCTTGCTCAAGGCTTAACAAATGCATCGTCAAAGAAAAGAAATCCCGACACCAACTTCTTCGGGAAAGTGTTACCTCTTCTCCCTGGAGTAGAATGAGCCGAACCAAGATGACGTGGATGGCGTTCCCGATGCTGGCATCGTGAAAGATCCCAGCCACCTGTCCACACCGAAATCATTCACCAACAGTAACAGTTTTTTTATTTAAACTTAACATAGGATATGAAGAGTTAAATCTGATTCCAGCGCCTCACCATGTTCATGATGGTGAAGATGTAGGACTCCACGTTATCGCTGCCGTGGTATTCTATGAGCTTGGCGTCGGCCACCACCATGGTCTCCACCCAGCGCTCTCTGCTGACCGAGCGCTGCCAGCGGGAATGAGCCCGGTCCTCCCCCCTCTGCTGCTCCCTCTCCCACTCCTCCCTCTCCCTCTCCACCTGGACAGAGTCGCTTAGAGCATCTAGAGCGCGGACGATGGAAGACATCACTTGGGATACACTCAGGGCTTATCCTCGCTTGACACTCAATGCTCACGAACATCTGCTGTTCCACGCACACACATTCAGACACACACCTTGAACCCCGCAGGGGCTGGGTGTCTCTAAGGACTCAACGCTGCGTTTGTTTCTCTGACGTCCTGTTGGAACTCGTGGATAGACGATATGGGGCTCTGGAGTCCCCGCGGGATCATCGGAGGACTTCTGGACAGGTTCGATAAAGAAGTGTCCCTCCGGCAGCGAGAAGAAGCCTCTCTGAGGACGACAAAAATTAACATGAATCGAGTAGAAATGAATGAGTGTGGCTCAGTCGCTTCCTGTGCACTGAAAAAAAAAAGGGCAAATATATTGTCTCAGTTATCATTAGGGACACGGGGCTCGGCTCGGTACCAGCTACGGATTATTAATAGCGATTTAAAAAATAACTAATTTCATCCCAAAAATGTGCCTAATGGAGTTTTAAGTAGCATTATTTTGCACTAAAGCATTTACAACAACAAATGTCCTACAATTCAATAATTCCCACACTTCAAAAATGGTGTACTGAAAAAAAAAAGGTAATTCCTCAGTAATTTCCATCTGGGTGGAATCCATCATTAGTCAACAGATCTGAACATATGTTGTGCTTTCTCCTAGCCCGAGGCACATTCTCCATCTGCCGCTGCTGCAGCAGCAACACAAAGACGTTTTTCTAAGTATGCCGTGCGTGTTCTGGCTTGGTGCAGACTGTTCACTCGCCAACCGGCAAGTTCTGCTGGCAAAATGCACACACGGACGAGTATTTGGATAGGGCGCCCTCGACCACAGGCGCACCCACATGAAAACACAGATGCACGCAAACGAACAAAGACCTCCTGACTTTTCCTTCTAAACCAAGCCCAATCTGAAGGTTTCAAGTCCAGCTCAGTGTTTGCAAGTTCTCATAATTTAGTTGATTGTGTGTGTGTGTGTGAGAGAGAGTGAGACTAAATAAGCCTAAACTGTTCCCGGATGAACCCCTCCCTCTCCCCTTAATCCAACTTGCAAAACACAGAATGAGAGAGAGATGCACACTCATTTCGACGGCCAAACACATGGAATAAGCACAGTTGATTGAAAGAATTTAAATTTGCAAATTTCATATGCATGAAAAAATGCATCCAGGACATTAAAACGCAATTACGCATTGCATCATCAAGACCAATGCCAAGTATTCCCTGGAATATGAAAGTTGATAGTACCTGATTCTTGGATCTCTTCTCAGTGTTTTTGGAGCCAGAGGCAGATGTGAAAAATCAGGTCATGCAGTGCTTACAGTTGTGGTTCCCCAGGGTGGACCCCGCTGTTTACTGCTGTAACTCACTCTTCAGCTTTCTGGGTCATCCTGACACATTTCTTGTGTTTCAGCTGCATTCATTCAGCAGGCTACAGAGCAGAGTATCATGTTTCTCCATTCAGGGAGTTCAGAAAGTGCAAATCTAGAAGAGCACTCCCTTTGGAAGGACTATATTACTCCACCCGTAAAACCGAACCTTGTAAAATAAGAGTGTCCACAATCTGGAGCAGAAACTTTGAATACAACCAAACTGTTCAGGCTTGTTAATGGTGTTGTGGTCGAGACACCCTAAACCGAGACCAAGTCTCGACCAAAACCAGAGTGTATCGAGACAAGACCGAGACTTTGAGGGGTTGAGACCACGTCTCGACCAGAGTGTATCGTGACAAGACCGAGACTTCAATGAGTCTCGACCAAGTCAAGACCAAGACCAGAGCGTATCGAGACAAGACCGAAACTTTGAGGGGTTGAGACCAAGTCAAGACCAGAGTGTAGCGAAACAAGACCGAGACTTTGATGGGTTGAGACCAAGTCTCGACCAAGACCAGAGTGTATCGAGACAAGACCGAGACTTTGATGGGTTGAGACCAAGTCTCGACTAAGACCAGAGTGTATCGAGACAAGACCGAGACTTTGATGCATTGAGACCATGACCATGACAATGACGAGATGAGGCAGGGACCTTTAAATAGTGGTCTTGAGACTGGTCTTGAGTACTACAACGCTGTTTGTTATTTCATGCAAAATTCACCAGAGAAACAAGCAATAACCATAAACAAAAGTCCATAAACAAAAGTATATATATCAAAACTCTGATTAAAGAAAGCAATGATTAAGGAGTTTTCCACTGACTCAGAGCCTGGCCTTCAGCCAGGGGTCCCTGAGTTGCCGTGGACTCATCCACAAAGCATGCAGGCCGATATGTCTGCTGGGAAAGCTCCCCACCGGCCCTGTGCAGAAAAACGCTCAGCTTGATTTCACCGTTGCTCCGTATCTCATCCACTCGCTCTTCTTTGCCAGGGTCAACATGATTTAACCGCAATAAGATTTGTTATTTATTACTTGTGATCCATATAAGAGTAGATACTCTGTCATCACGCTGTCTCCTATATGTTGAACTTCCAAGTGAGTCCCAGCAGCGAGAAGCAGGTGGTGGGGTGCGGATCAACCGGGAAGGAATGCTACAGAGAGGCCCATCCAAACACTCGGGCCGTGGCTCTGCGTGATCTGTATGATCTGCATACCAAATGCAGCGCGGCACTGTGCGGCTTCGCTTGTACAAGGAGGGGGATACGGGGTTACGCGTGATCCTTAAATCACCACGTACAGATCCAGTGGGATGTCTGAGCTCCACCATCAAAGACAACTTGAAAGGATACCACATAGGACCAGCAAAAACAGGGGATTACTATTCTGCAACCATATTATTATTTTTTTGGCTCGGAATCCCAAATGCTCACCGTTGCACTTGAATTCACTTTTGCCACCTCTCCTCCTCCTCCTCCTCCTCCTCCTCCTCCTCCTCCTCCTCCTCATCCTCCTCATCCTCCTCATCCTCCTCATCCTCCTCATCCTCCTCATCCTCCTCATCCTCCTCATCCTCATCCTCCTCCTCCTACTCTGACCCAGAGGAAACGTGTTTGGGTGCGAGGTGCAAGAGCCAGAGGAGGTTACCATGACACAGGTCTGTGTTCTAAATACATCGGCCATGTGGAACTGCTTTACTTCTGTTTCCTGCTTCTGTGGGTTTTTGTAGTGCTGGCCAACTGGGTCTGGAATAAAAGTCCCTGCTGTTACGCAGCCCGCGGCCTCGGCAGAGATTAGTGGGACACAAGGAGTGGTGGGGGCGGATGGTGCTCGCTACTGCAATGTGATCAATCCCAACAAAAATATCCTTACACAACCGCTTCTTGATGACTACAGATTCCACGACGCTTACATGCCTTAAGTTTGTTTTCTTACTTCGCAAGTTAGTTCTGCATGTGAGCTTATTTTGCTTCTCAGAGGACAGAAGACATTATCTTTTTTCATCTTGCACACTGCGAAGAAACACGCATGCAAGCGAGGTAAATGTCGACATAATGGGTCTGAACTTGCATGATCTTTCTTTTGTGCCGTGCCTCGGGGATTAGGGAAGACTGCACTGAGAGAGCTTCGCTTAAATCGAAAGGTTAAAAAAAAAAAAAAAAGGGGCGCTGACAGCAACCTCCATCTAATTACTGCAGTCCTCACAGTTTCACATGTACAGCGAAGAGCTTTGTAAAGAGACGTGATCATCTGTAGAGTAAATGTGGCTCCATTTGTTTAAGCAAGTGTGACTTTGTTTTCTCAACCAGAGGTGGGAGTTCTACTGGTGCTAATGAGGTGGCAGAAGGGACCACATTGTGGCTTTTACGGCCTTTTAAAGTTCTTCCTGTATTCGTATTCGCAAAGGGATTCGCTTCACCGACACGGACGGCGCATGATCCACACGAGAGGCGGGTTATCAGAGTTATCTTGAGTGAGAGACGAAGTGATTAGTCGATAAAGTATATTGACAAAAAAAAAAAAGGGAGTAGTCGTTTCAATTGTTTTTCAGGCAAAATTCCCCCAAACAATGCCGCTTCCAGCTTCTCAGATGAGAAGATTTGTTGCTTTTCTTTGTCTTGAATGACTTTGACTTATATCTTTGGGTTTTGGACTGTCGATCGCACAAAACAAGTCATTTGGAGATGTCACGCCGATATTTTATAGACGAAATAAAGAAACTGATGAGACACATATATTGATTATGAAAACAATTACACAGTTTTCATCAAATAATCAGGAATCCCTGACGGAACCTTTTTTTGAAAAACTGCCCTCCTAACTTTTGTACACCAATGGTGAACACTGTCTTTGTCCTGTTTATTTTTTTGCTGCTTCCTGTTAAGTTTCTAGCCTTTAGTAACCCCCATCTACATAAACAAGGGATTATCATGTATCTATATTTCGAAGCGGTCCATCTCTATCTGTCTCCTGAGGGGGAATGACCTGCAGCTGCAGTTGGCAGGCTTTTCCCTCCCACATCTGTCTGGCTGAGTCTTCCCGTTCCGTGGTCTCTCTGTGTGGTTTTAGCTGCTGTAAACCATCTTCCACAGAACAGAAAAATAAATCAGCCGAACATGTCGTTGTGGTTCCCCTGGTAGGTCGGAGAGAAGGGACACACTGGAGCGTTCGTGGGATCGCAGAAAAAAGAAGAGAAAAAAAAACATCCTCTGAGGTAGGTTGTAGATAATTGGAATTCAGAGTGACATAAGTGCACGTTTCAGACAAATGCATTTACAAGATTTGGCAGGGAGAGTGCAGTGCAAACCCACGCAAACGTAACAGAGGAGCGGGAGGCAAGACCCTGCAAGGAGAGGCATTCCTGCTGTGACTCAATAAGACACGAACTCCGGGGCGTTCTTGAGGTCTGAAAAACGGACACATCACAGAGTTCCTCCCTTTTCACCAGCCTCTTCCCGTTTTGGTCGTCTCCAACGAGATATCGGTGTGAATCGAAATGGATCAGTAATCATGTGCTGGAGGGCGCCTTTTGAGCAGCTCTTATTTTGGTGAGAATAAAGCTTCTCAAACAACTCAAACTTCTCAGCAATGAGCACCACCGTGACTTCCTCCAGAAATGTTCATGTGGCGCTTCTCGCGATTAGAAGTCTCCATACGTCGAGCGGCTCCCTGGTCATTCTGTGGTCCAGCTGTCTTCTCTCCTTTGTAGTTTTGGACTGCTTTTTTGATGAGAAACATTTCAGCCGCATTAAGAGAGAGAGAGAGAAACAAAAGAAATTCTCTGAACAAAAACGAACGGTATGGCCTTATTTCCTGTCTCTCCAGCTGTCAAATATTTTTGTTCCAGACTATTAAAACAAAGAAGGAAAGTGCCAAAGTATATTACTGAAGGCCCGTCTCAGGGTAGAACAAAGTAACGCCGCACGTCCAAGGGTTGGGGGGTGGGGGTTTGCAGAGAGAGTCTGTGCAGGAAACGCACAGCGACGTGAATGAATGAGGATGAAAGTGCAGAGGGGGAAAGCCTCTGAGAGACAAAGGAGACAGACGGGGTCTCGGAGGTTGGCCAAGGAGCAGCATCCGCCGACCGGCGGGTCTACAAGCACGGTCGCTCTGCAAAACAGTTGTCAGGAAGTCCTTTGAAGGGCAAACCAACACACGGGGCACTGTCAGGTGGAAGGGTTCGCTCAACAGCCAGTGACTGGCTCCCGAAACACATACCAGCTTCCTCTGTTTTCTCCTGTGTATTAAGAAAAAACCCTGCCTGCCAAACAAAAACACATTGAGGGCGGGAGAAAAGCTTCACGTGGATGAGAGGATGAATGAGACAGGGGGGGGGGGGGTATATCGGCCTGCTATGCACGTGAGACGATGTGGTTCCTTACCAGGCCCTCGCAGGTGCTGATGGCAGCGGTTCCTCGCACGCCGGGGGCCTCCACCGTGCCGAGGAGGTGACAGGAGCTCCCCCCGGGGCGCCGATGCTCGGAGCCGCCGGCGGTGCCGTTCCTCCTCTCCAGGACGTAGTCGCTCGAGAGCAGCCGCTCGTTGGCGGTCAGGTTGAACATCAGGGAGCGACCCCCGTGGTCGACCCTGTAGTAGACCCGTCCCTCCAGACTGAGGGGTCGGAGGTCGCGCCTGGCTCGCCCACCCTCGAAGTGGTGAGCCAGGGAGTGGGAGACGAAGTCCCCATCAGCGGTGGCTTTCACCGGGTGGACGGTGGACACATCCGACTGGGACAGCTGACCTGCAGAGTGAAACACAATGGAAGGGGTCCTCGAAAAAATTCCAATGCACTGATTGCACAGGCCTTTTCCCCGTTTTCGTGCACGCTGATATTAACATGCACTTTGAACTTTTGGCAGTCAATTCAATTCACGCATGCACAGACCACGGAGCTCCCCCATTGGAGCCGCACCACACTGACCTTGTTCTGCAAAGAGGGAGAAGAGTCCTCCGGAGTCGGAGAGCTCTCCGTGGCCGGCTGCCAACGTGAAAACAAAGTGCAGCAGAGAGAGAACCGGGCGCTCGCGCGAACATCGCATATTTCACGGAACCGAACTCAGACCGCTGCAGAAAGAGTCCCGGGCATCGGGGTTCCCGGTGGCGTTAGAGGCGACCTCTTCGATCGTGCACTGCACCGTGTCATGACATGACGTGAACACGCTCCGATGAGGGACTGGGAGCCCGCGTGAGCGTGGTTTGAAAGCGGGAGAAAAGCTGCGCCGGCTTCTGCGGAGGGAAGGAGAGGAGAGGTGAGGAGAGGAGGAGTGTTCTCTGGGGCTGCAGCGTCTGCCTTTTCTTTTTTCTTCCTTTGCGGGAGGAGCGGGGGGGGGGGGGGGTTCGTTGACTTGAACGAGGCGCAGTCTGTCATGTGTCCAGACTTGCACCAAACTCCTGCACCAGCGGGCGCATCATTAGGAAAAAAAAGAAGAAGAAAAAAAAAACACTTGGGGAAATTACGTGCAACAATTTGTGGGGAAAAACTTAATGGTTGCTGAGAGGAATTATAGATCCGCCTAAAAAAACTGTAAAAAATAATAATCAAAAGTGGTGTTTATAAATCCACCAATCGTAGGCCTTATTCCCTTCCTCCTACGGCAAAAATGACAAACGTTATGGCAGCTGTATCAGCCATGATAAGTTTAAATACCTGTCACAAACGGAAGTATAAAGTACAGTTATGTGTTTGTGGCCTGTACAAACTGATATGTCCTTTCCTTTTTACTACTCCAGAATCTGATACAGATGCTTATGGGAAGGTTTGGGCAAATGAGCAAAACCATACTTTAAAATATTTGCATTAGCAACATCATTTTTTTTTGCTTACTTGGAAACTTGTTTTTGCATTCCATGTAGAAGAAGCTGGTCATAAAAGTCAAACAACAGACCAACCCTGTGCAAACACGTGCATTATTTTTATTTGAGGCAAAGCAACAAATATTAGACTTTTATATACGGTTTAGCTCTAATTCTGCCTTGGATGCCATTAGAATTAGATTCCAGGGTGCAGGACTGTGGCGGATTCAGGGAAACTGGAACCCAAGAATACCCTCACACTTCAATATATTGTACCTCCCAACAGCCTCCCTCGGCTTCCACTGCCAAAGTAGACAAGCGTGTCTGATGTTAATGGTGCACTGTGGAATAACAGCCCTCTGTAGGATATTATTTATTATTTCCAGAGAACATTAAAAGCCCCCGTGAGCCACGGCGCACTGTGGCTCGGGGTAAAGGGCCGTTTCTGAGGGGGATCCGCTCAGTAAGTACTGCTGTGGTTCAGTTATTTATCCCTGGAGCAGAAGGCTACTGAGACACGACACATTCCCCCCTTCGTTGTCCTGCTCCATGGGAGACACAGAGGCAGTGAACTCACTAAACTCATTGGCATCTGAGATTATATCCGAGATTATTAAAAATATTTATATTTATATTTAAATTTATATATATGAGATTTTGATATACAGTATATATATATATATATATATATATATACTTTTTTTTAAACAAAGCACTTTAAAGTCTGAGACTGCTGAATAATGGAGCAGTGCCTTTTAAACAGGGAAATGTTTGTTGAATTTTCTCAATTTCCAACACTAATGGGCCACACTGGGGCTTGATACATTTTTCCCCGTGGCAGGCAGTTTTCCTTTTAAAAATGCACCTTTGCCAAGTATTCGTCTTCTTATCGGTACCCTGACTGACCCCCTGAAGTCCCCTGTTACAGTAATGTGCAACAGACTGTGAAATGTCTCAACCTGCAACATAATCAGGACCTTTTGTTCGTCTTAGGTGGGAGAGAGAGAGAGAGAGAGAGAGAGAGAGAGAGAGAGGAGAGAGAGAGAGAGACAAAGAGAGAGAGAGAGAGAGGAAGAGAGAGAGAGAGGAGAGAGAGAGAGAGAGGAAGAGAGAGGGAGAGAGAGAGAGAGAGAGAGAGAGAGAGGAAGAGAGAGAGAGAGAGAGAGAAAGAGAGAGAGAGAGAGAGAGAGAGAGAGAGAGAGAGGCACCTCATTCCTCATGAAGGCCATGTCATGTTTAGCAACATGAGCTTTGTGCATGGATCAGTTTCAGGTCAGCATATTTAGCAGCTGGTTAGTGATCGCTGCTCTCAAACAACAAGAGAACCCGAAGATCATTATATCTCTTATGTATCTATGTATATATATATATATATCTATATGCACACACACACACACACACACATATATACTCTATATAGATATAGATATAGATATATAGATACTGTACATATATATATATATATATATGTACAGTATCTATATATATATATATATATATATATATATATTTATTTTTATTTTTTTTTATTTTTTTTGATTTGAATCATTTTAGAGAAATCACAAATTTGTGAAAAAAACCTAATTTCATTTTGTAAATTGTATATATATATATATATATATATATAGATAATAATAATTAAAAAAATATTTGTTTAAATAAAAAACTCTTAGTATAAGGCCCACATACGTCCTTCAGCAGTGGATAGAGTTTACTCAGAGCAAATTGCTCTCAAGGAAAACTCCAGAAGAAGTGGAGCCATTCTGTCAAGAATGAACCAACTGGCTCACGTGTTGAATTCATTCCCTTATATTTTGTCATCACAATCTTTTCTTTCAGAAGGTGTAAAGGTCTCAAAATAAAAATGCTGCAAAAGGAAAACACAAGTTATTCCCCCCCACCAAACGGTGCGCGGGGAGCCACGTGTCCGCGGGGAGGGGGCGCTGCTCCGTGAACTTTGTTCCAGTAGTAAATGGGCGTGTTTGCTCTCTGCGCTCGAGTCCTCTTGAGTTATACTGCTCGAGGAGGAAGGGACATGGATTCGACTCTGACAGGTACGGTGAAGCTGGTAGCGGCTGAAACTAACCGAAATAACCCACTCCTGTAGGACAGAGGGGTCCCGTCACGGTTCGGTTATTCGAATTGTTCGTTTTGTATCGGCGGGGAAGCACGTGATGCCGATCGTGTCGCGTTTCTGTGCGGTTCACTGTGACTCCCGATCCCATCAACTGGAGTGTCAGTGTTTGATTTAGTCTGCTCCACTCCTCACTGTGGTGGTGGTGAAGGTTGACTTCCTTGATGTTGCTGTCCGTTTTATTTAGGTGACAATAGTGCAAATGTATATTACAAACAAACAAAACCTTTCCCCCCTCCACATGCAGGGCTACTCCACTCCTGAGCCACTGGGCTGATCCTCCAAACACTGTGGAGATGGAAGACTTCTGGACACTGGCCCTTTGGGCCCTGGAGATCTGGCTCTACCTCATCGTGGGCCTCATCATGGTCCCGGCCATGTTCGGCTTCTCGCTGGGCGTCTCTGAGACCTACATGACCATCCTGGTGAAAACCTTAGAGGTACTGTTATGTTTCCCCCGACACCCTCACAAGGTGTAAAATGCTTCCAAGTCCTGCAGATTCTCAGGCCCCACCGGTCCACATGAGACATGCCCATGATTTGTGTCCGTCCTCCTCCACAGTGGGCCACTCTGAAGATACAGAAAGTATACGCAGAGGAACGAACGCTCAAAGCCTCGGCATTGAATGGTGAGTAGAGATCTAAATGTGGAGCAAAGTTCCAAAGAACTACTTGCGCAGTTGCCGTCACATCCTTTATTGTGAAATATGGGGTGACACACACTTTACTCTGCAACACCAGATCCCGTAAGACACTTTATTACAAGTCGGGTCTAGCGTGTTGCAATCCTGTTGTGGAGATCTGAGGGAGTTATTGATTTACATGTGCTTTTTGTTCCTGTATACAGATACGTTCCCTACGTTTGTGATAGCCCTGTAAATAAATGAAAAACAATAACAATGATAAGCTTTATTTATACAGCACCTTTCATCACATGAAACGCAGCTCAAAGTGCTTCATATGTACAAAAATAGGCATGAAGTGAATATCAAAATAGACTTGAACTGTCATGATAGGCAGAACTTCACCTTGTTTCTTATCTCACAAGACGCAGTTACTTGCACAACTCTTTATCAGTCACTGGGCTGCAGAGTCGGGTATCCCACTGACGCGTCAGCAGAGTGTGACCTCTGCAAAGTCCAAAGTAAGTCAGTGTTACAAGTGGAAACGCTTCATTAATGGAAAGGAGGCAGAATATCGAATGCGGAGTTCATCCCCTCCGGGTTTTGGACTTTACCTGCTGAGTCGTCAGATAAAACGTAGTCCAACACTTAACTGTGCTGGGATCTGTTTACCGCAGTATCTCATCAGGGATCTGAGTCTGCTTGGCTATGTCAAGAGACTTGTGTTGCACATCCTTATGTGAAGCAGAGCGGCTGTTTTTCTTTCATCATCTCGGAGCGCTTTCATGCTTTGATTTATTGCAATCGTTTGTTCTTTAGCTCTGTTTTTTTTTTTTTTTTTTTTTTACAGAATTCTTGCACAAGTACAGGATATAGATGTCCTTTCCAAGAAACACGTCCCCGGATGAACTTTGATTATTTCTCTTCCGCTCCGTACTTCGGCCACTAATCAACACAATCTTGAGAGATATGGCGAGGCTGACTTATCTTCCAAGGCTTGATGTTAAGATAATGATTCCTATCAGATGATTGAGTTTGACTGTGTGTGTCAGGTCTCATCGAGAGGGATGATGGCTCCATGGAGAAAGAGTTGGAGGAACTCCGACGCAGTCGCCCCAAACCACCAGTGGGCGGTGATTTCACACTTAGCGACTCCTTCTATTTCACCCGCAGAGGAATTGAGAGCATTGTGGAGGATGAGGTACAGTTTTTACTGCACGTAAACGGCGATAAGTGGCCCTGTGCTAAGCTATTCGGGATTTTAATATGTCATTTCATTCTAAATCCAGGTGACGCAGCGGTTCAGCTCAGAGGAGCTGGTGTCGTGGAACTTGCTGACTCGCACCAACATCGACTTCCAGTACATCAGCCTGAGGCTGACGCTGGTCTACGGCCTCGGCATCGTGGTGCGATACTGCATCCTCGCCCCGCTCAGGTACGCACAAAGACTGAATGGAGGCGGCCCGCCGCGAAGGTAAAACGTCGTGATGCAAATGCAGGGTTGCCCCTCCAGGCAGGAACAATGTCAAAGGTCGAGTCAAAGCTCATGCGGGTGGAGGTTTTCTGAACCATTTGTTCTGGTAAACGTGATGTATGAGCTGAAATTGAGGCCCATTGGAAAATGCAAGTCATGGTAATGCATAAAATCATAAAAATGCAAAATTATAATATTTTTCTTTTTTTTAACTCATCATTCCTTTAACGACGTATCAGACCAAAAAGTCATGTACCTGTTTAATTTGTGTCTGGCTATTCGGTATTTCCTTCTGAGTTTGTTTAATTATTTTTTATTTCCATTTCCTCCAGGATACTTCTGGCTTGCATTGGTCTCACCTGGTTGGTCATAGGAACATCTGCAGTTGGATTACTCCCAAACTGGAGGTGACCATAAACTATAACCCCACCAATAGAAGTCATATTCCATATCTTAATTTCAAAAAATCCTAATCCGTGCTTCTTTGTGTGTGTGTGTGTGTGTGTGTGTTTTGGTTGTGTGTGTGTGTGTGTTTTGGTTGTGTGTGTGTGTGTGTGTGTGTGTGTGTGTGTGTGTGTGTGTGTGTGTGTGTGTGTGTGTGTGTGTGTGTGTGTTCAGGATGAAGTTCTGGCTCAGCGAATGGGTCCACGTGATGTGCTACCGGATCTGTGCTCGAGGTCTCTCTGCCGCCATCCACTATCACAACAGGTAACCCCTCCCCCTCCCCTCCCCACCGCGTCGCCCTTCAAAACAGATCGGGAACGCCGTCTGATGTCTGTCTGTCTTCCCCCTCCCTGCAACAGGGAGAACAAACCCCAGAAGGGAGGGATCTGTGTCGCCAATCACACCACGCCCATTGACATAGTGATACTCTGCAACGATGGGTGTTACGCTATGGTACGAACACTCTCTTTTTTGATCATTTCTACATTGATGTGTCGGGGTTTTTTTCGTGCCACCATAACTGTCAAAATGTGATCATCAGGTGGGGCAGGTACACGGAGGTTTGATGGGAGTCATCCAGAGGGCCATGGTGAGGTCGTGTCCTCACGTCTGGTTCGAGAGAGCAGAGATGAAAGATCGCCACCTAGTGACCAAAAGGTCCGTTTGTTTTTTTTTCTTCTCTCCTTCTCCCTAACTCCAACATTTCTTTTCAGGCTTGTCGTTGGACGTCTCTCTCTCTCTCTCTCACTCACTCACTCACTCACTCACTCACTCACTCACTCTCTGACTCACTCACTCTCTGTCTCTGTCTCTCTCTCTCTCTCTCTCTCTCTCTCTCTCTCTCTCTCTCCCTCTCTCTGACTCTGTCTCTCGCCCTGTGTTTTCTCCCTCTCTGTGTGGTTGCCCTGGCACTGACACAGGTTGGCATGTAAAGAAAAAAAAAACGGAATGAGAGTTTCCAAACAAGAACTGATCCGTTTTTTGGAAAGTTGCTCCTGAGCGGTGACTCACGCGGTTCGGATTCCAGCGTCTCACATTATCGCCACGCAGACGCTCCCCGCAGATGTTTGATGATGTTGTCGGACGTGTTCAGGAAAACTGGTTTCCATTACCCTCCTTTGTGTCTCTTTCCAGGTTGACGGATCATGTGAACGACAAGACAAAGCTCCCCATCTTGATATTTCCAGAGGGTAAGAGTGACCACGTAGAGGGATGAGAGTTACCTCATCCGCTGCGGGTTTTTTTCTCGTGTTTTGTCTCTGTGTCATCGAAGATTAGAAGGGTTGTCACTTTAGCCCCTCCCCCCCATGCCCGGTGGCGGTCCGGCCACCCGGCGGTGACAAACGAGCAGCTTTTTTTTTTTCTTTTCATGTGGGTTTTGGATGGAGCTCACACGGACTCTGTCCCATATTTAATCCCCGATGTCTGCTGTCCACAGGAACCTGTGTCAACAACACGTCTGTCATGATGTTCAAAAAGGGGAGTTTTGAAATCGGAGCAACGATATATCCGGTGGCCATTAAGGTACTCCGGTCCCGTCTGCGTCTCCACGTTGAGATGTTCTCTCTGGCCTTTCTGGCTCGCGTGTTTCAAAGCGCACTTCCTCACTTGTTCTCTTTTCTTTCTTTTTATCTCAGTATGACCCAAAGTTCGGAGACGCTTTCTGGAACAGTTCCAAGTACAGCATGATCAGTTACCTGCTGAGGATGATGACCAGCTGGGCCCTGGTCTGCAATGTCTGGTACCTGCCGGCCATGCATCAACAGGTGTGTGTGTGTGTGTGTGTGTGTGTGTGTGTGTGTGTGTGTGTGTGTGTGTGTGTGTGTGTGTGTGTGTGTGTGTGTGTGTGTGTGTGGGGCGCGGTGAAGCACATGCATAAAAATCCCCGGTGGCGCACCCCACCACATATATGTACACATACATCCATCACAATCGACTGATTGTTGTTGTTCAGGAGGGGGAAGATGCTGTCCAGTTTGCCAACAGGGTGAAGTCGGCCATCGCTCACCAGGGAGGGCTGGTGGATCTACAGTGGTAAGACTCATTTCTTTGTTCTGGAGTATTGCTCTTCTCTTTCTAGAGTAAATGGAGTTAAGTCCAGGTTGGGGCTTAAAGGGACAGTTCACCCCCAAAATACAAAAATATTTGTTTTCCTCTTACCTATTGGGCTCTGTATCAATCTAAGGAGACATTCAATTTTTCAAATTGAATTTTTTTGGGTGCAGCATAAGTCGAGTACCATAAAGTCCCGTTACTTTGTAGAGGAGGCTGATATCTCCAAAACTAGGCGACTCCCAACAAAACGATCTAGATTGATAAATAGCACTACTGGTAGGAGGAAAGATATGTGTGGGGAACGGAGGGGGGGGGACTATCCCTTTTTTAATCTGTGACTAAGAATAGAGTTTTAACGTGCATACATACATAAATGTACAGTCATATCACAGCTGGTGGGTGAAAAAATATTTTACCTAAATTATAAATTCCCCTAATGTTTTTTTGAAAAGGATTCCAAAAGAATTATAACGTCCACAAAAGATCCTTTAAGTGACACTCACATTTTTCTTTTATTTAATTATTTTTTTAGCTTGACAGTGATATTCGTTGACATCAAACACATGTGCTTAAATGGTTAGCGCTGCTCTCAGTTTGCCCCACACGGTTTGCCTCATGCAGGGATGGAGGCCTGAAGAGAGGGAAGGTGAAGGAGTCGTTCAAAGAGGAGCAGCAGAAGCAGTACAGCAGCATGGTGGTGGGAGACGACAGCAGCAGCAGTGACTGAGACGGACCCCCGCCCTGTGGAGGACACACACACACACACAAACACGCACACACACACTGGAAACCCCCCTACCCCCACCCCCCCACCCCGGTTATGTTCTCGTTATCTGGTCCTGATGCCGCCAAGTGGACTTTTTAAACCCACTGTGAAACCTCAGGTACAGCCAAAAAGTGCAATATTGAACTGCAGGAGGAGCTGACCATGGAAAGGGCGGGGGGCGGCGGGGGGGGAGGAAGGGTCCTTGTTGTTAATGCTGCTGAAGAAACCGTAGCCGCTGTTGCGATTTGAAACCTGCGATTGCGGGACGAGCCGCTCAGAAAAACTGGATTTGCGAGCGCCTCGCGGGCCGGCCGACTTCATTCGTGTGCAGTTTGTTTTTGTTTACAACTTCTAGTACCCGTCGTGTGTGATGATGCAGATGCAGAAAAAGAACCTGGACGTATTTTGCCGTTGTGCTGTTTTTTTTTTTTTTTTTTTTTTTTTTCTAACATGACATTATTTAATGCATGTACTGAGATAATCTGGATTTTAGCATTTCAATATTGTTTTTTAACATCTTTAGATCTTGCAGTGCTGTACTGCGACACAATTAACACTGATGAGCACCCACATGACCACGGTGGGTTTCCACTGTTTGAACAATCTTCCATTGATGAATTTAACACTGATAGACATGATACATCTATTTTCTTTTTGTTCTTCAAAAAAGAAACTTCTTGCAGAGTTTTTTCTTGGTTTGACCCCACACCTTTTAAACCACAGAACTGTTAACATGCCATGGACACATGATACACGAGGGTTTGGCACTTAAATAATACAGGAGAACGTCAAGTGTGCAAGAATAGTTCATTAAATGTCCACGTGAGACGTGGCGGCCTTAAAGGAGAACACACAGCCGAGACTTTTTGGATCTCTTTCCACTGAGTGGTTCTCCTGAAGTGTGATCCTCCATGCTGCCGTCTTTCTGTGGGATCCCCTCTTTGGCTACTAGAAGCAAATTAAAGATGGATTTAAAAAAAAAAAAAAAAGCAATGCTGATGTATATAAAAGAAATGTAAATTGTCAGCGTCCTCACCTTCGCTCTCATTATCTCCCAGCTCTGTCTTGTTCTGGATGCCCTGCGTTTAAAAAAACCCAAACAAACGCCACTTACATCACACGAGCAACAGTCCCATCGTGTCTCACGGCCCTCTGAACCGAACTTGATCACGGTACTCACCTGCAAAAGGTTGCTTTTGTTTTTCTTTCTCGCTTGGAGTTCCTGATATCTGCAACCATGACAGTACGTTTACGTGTGATCGCCAAGAAAACTGTCTAATTTATTTACAACGACCAGCGCGTCTTGACAATGTGACTTCCCCGTCGCCTCCTTTTTGAGCGAAACCAGCCGGGAGAAAACAAAAACGGCACTGAGAAATATTTATGAGCCTGATTAGTGCCTCTCGTGTATGCATGTGTATCAAGTTGCTGTCCATTCGGGCCGGCAGTGTTTTGATGAACACTCTTTGCAATAAAAGTCAATGAAGCTGCTCTGTGGGAAATTCTCCTGTGGTTTTACCTCTATGAATACAATGCTGTTGCTTTAATTAGTTCGATTAATTTTCCTCACTTATGCGTAGCTACGATTTTAAGGGAACGGTATGCAGGATTTAGGTGGATTTATTGGCAGAAATTGAATATAGTATGCATAACAATGCTTTCATCAGTGTCTCATCTGACACTAATAATTTTTTGTGTTATTGTTAGTTTAGAATGAGCACTGCATATGGAGCGGGCCGCCATGTTGCACCGACCATGTTTCTACGGCAGCTCGGAACAGATCTCTATATCTTGTAGATCTAAACGCATCATTCTAATCTAATGGAAACATAACAATTCTCAGTTTCAGGTGATTACACACGCTTATGAATATTATTCTATTTTTCTGCAGATAAGTGCCCCTTTATCCTACACACTGTTCCTTTTACAAATGTTGCATGTCTTGTGTTGACATCCCTCTCATGGGCTTGTTCTGTGCACCGAGGGGTCACAGCAACCGCCTTGACGTTCCTTATCCGCCCACTCAATTTGAAAAGTTAACACAACACCCGTCTCACTGTATTCCACCCACCGTTGCAGATAGGAGTCACAGTTCCTGTTGGCAGGTTTGGTCTTCGTCCTCAGTCCGGCTGACGCCCATGTCGTCCCGGGATTCACTCCCACGTTTATCCTGCCTGCAGCTCCAGATGCAATGGGCATCTCTGTCGGAAGAACTAGACAGATTGCAGAAAGTCCAAAGTGAAGTCTCCAATCATTTGGCTGCAACTCTGCTGTTGTCGTTGCCAATGTGCTGAAAGTGGAGCTTGCCTGGCAGTATGCTCACACACTCCTCGTCCCCTTGTTGCAGACCGGCTGTTAGCTGTGTGAGCAGGGAAATGTGTGCCGTGGAGTTTATGGGGGTGTTTGTTGTTGTATCCGTGGCAACAGTGTGGCCAGAGAATGGAACAGCAGTGAGGCCTCTTTGAACGTGATGGGACTGCATGGCATCTTCTTTACTTTGCTTTACTGGGAAATAGTTAAACAAGTCCTGTGTGCTTTTATAAGCCAGTCTGGGAAAATCAAGTTTTATCAACCAAGAAAAACAGCCTTCTTTCTTAGGGAGCATTCATTCTTCAGTTTATCCTCTTGGTCACCAAAGGGTTTCATCATGGTAAAGAGTAAATTTTTAAGTACAACAAAATTATAACAAACAATTATTCTAATCACCTATTAAACCCTCTAATTCTGTCCTTTATTTAATTTTTTTAAATTTACTTTTAATGTAATTTTGTATAGTGTGTGGATATGATTCTGACTCCAGTTACATAGTTCCTATTATTTATTGAATTCATTATTTATTCATTCATTCATTTTTTTAAATAACCAAAAATAGGACTTTGTTGTTCAGATTCTTCCCCCTCGGATCACAGCAATGGTAATGCAATTCTAGTCCTATTCCATGTAGAGTGTTTTATTATTTGTAATCAACAAAGAAGCTTTTGAGGAGCACTTTTATTCTCAGTGGCAAACAAACAAATGAGACCATTTCTGACAGCAACAGAACTGCAGCACTTCTAACCATTGAACAGAGCTTGAATGAATCAGATATTCCAACGTTACTCCATCAATCATCCATGCTTCAGAATGATAACCAGCCAGTTTTAAAAAAAAAATGGCTATCTGCAGGTTTAGGCGACCTGTATGACCCCGACCACGGTCCTCGTTAGGATTCTTCCTTCTCATCTCCGTGCGTGATGGTGTAGCAGAGGGACTTGTAGTCGATGTTGCCAGTCGGGTCGATGGGAGCGAGAGCGAAGGCCTGTTCCACCTGCAGGTTTATGAAGTGTCAGTTTGCCACGTTGAAAATTATCATCTCAGAACAGTTTGAGAGTCTGACACAGTAAAGATAGAAAACACAAACCTCCTCTGCTGTGAATTTATCAGCCTGGTTCATCAGTAACCGCTTAAACCTGGATAAACAAAACGATGTTATGGATAATATGGAAAATATGAACAACCTGGAAAATAATGACTAAAATGTTTCTCACTCGTCCTTGTTAACAAAGCCCGTCCCATTGGGGTCAAACAGTTTGAAGGCAGCAAGTATGGTGTCTTCAGGGTCAGTGCCTGGGGGGGAAACAAAAGCATCGTAAAGAATCTTCTAAATATATTTATTTATTTATTTTAAATCAAAGATTTGATTATCAGTGAGAAAGCCCTCACCGTTGAGTTTCTCCCCAAAAAGAGTGAGGAACACGGTGAAGTTGATGGGACCCTTCCCCTCGTTCAGCATCTCATCCAGCTCCTCATCTTTGACATTAAGCTTCCCTGGTACACAAACACACACAGTAAACCTGTGTGTGTGTGTGTGTGTGTGTGTGTGTGTGTGTGTGTGTGTGTGTGTGTGTGTGTGTGTGTGTGTGTGTGTGTGTGTGTGTGTGTGTATATATACATATATACACAAAGATAAAGAGATAAAGATTAAGAAAATACCCAGCTGTCCATAGGTCTCCTTCAGGTCCTGTTTTTTTATAACACCATCTCTGTCTTGATCAATGCATCCAAAAGCCTGCGGGATAAACGCACAAAAATAACAATGGTGAAAAATTCAAATAAAATATGAAACTTTTTTCTTTTGAATTTCAAGTGGAGGTAGGCTGATGGTCATTTATGAAAATGGCAGAAATACTGAAAAGGAGCTATTTGACCCTTCACAGTTCACAATTATCCTTTCTACCTTAACCAAATGTAAGAACAGTGCTGAGTTGCATTTAATTGAGGCTTTTCTTTCTTCTCAGTGACGAGGGTCCAAAGAGGGGAACTTAGTCCTACAAAATATTATTAGTGAATCGTAAATGTAAAATGTCCTCTTTACAATCGGTGCATCCGAATTTTAATTAGTGCATTTCCAAAAGAATTTCTGCATTATTTCCTATATTGTTGAAAATAAAAGTAAGGAATTGTTGCATTAATCTTTTATAGGGCTTCTTGTACAGGAAGCTGCTTAATAAGAATAGCCATGGCTAATTACTGATGCCTTACTCTTAAAACTGAAGAATTAACTTTAAAAATGTTGAAAAATGTATTCTAGGAAAAACTGAATGACTGGCTTTGGAGAATCACGCTTTTAACTCAAAACTCTTTTACATTTTGTATTCCCTCTGCATGAAATCAAACTGTAGTGGGCCTGTACTTTTCTTCCGTGCATCTTGTTTAAAAAGCCGCTCCAGGTTAACTAAAGGCGTTCAATTGCTTGAATATTTCCGTTTACCCTTTTTCCTTCCCTTGCAAGGATTTGTAAATCAAAAATCACAAGTTCCCACACAAATTTCCCCCCGAGAAAAGTTTCAAAGGGGAGCTGTGTGAAGGCGGCACACGGTGCAGCACTGTACCTCCTTGAACTCCTGTATCTGGGACTGCTCGAACATAGAGAAGACATTGGAACAAGACTTCTGTCCTCCCCTCTGTCTCTTATTGGAGGCCTTCTTACTCGCCTGAGAAGAGGAACACAAAACACGTTAAGTTTACACGCTGATTATTTTTGTGGTCTGCAGAATTATACAAAACAACTGCAATCAAGAGACAATAACAAATGTGTTCTAGAATACACCATCACAATAATTCCTAGATCTGTTTTTCTTTTTTAAGTCGTTACTAACTGAAAGCATGCGCGTCTTACCATGTCTGAATGATCGTACGTGGACTCCCAGCCTAGGTGTGATGCCGGGGTGGGTTTTATGTACGGCCCATCTTATCTCTTACCTTCCTATAATAGCCTGTGGTGGGCAGCAGAGTCCCTTACATGGCCACGGCTGCTCTCTGTGTCACTGAAGGTGCCTGATAAGACGTGAAGCAGCCGGGATTCCTCTGGGCTGGAAAATAGAGATAGGAAGAGCGGAGAGGTGACGGGGGGGGGGGGAAGTGACCTCTGACATTTGACGTCACTCAAATGAATAAAGTTTACTCCTCAGAGGTCAAATCCGGCTGTGTGTGTAACATTTTAATGTAAGCAGTGGCAGACTCAGGCTGTATGAAGGGCAGTGGCTTTTTTTCTTTTAAAAGGCTCCAGCATGCAGAATGTTTTCTAGCATGTTGGGCATTCTATACGGCACTGTATCGTGTTTTCTCCATTTAAGGGCACCCATTGGTGCACTGCATTTTGTTTCTCCACCGGATGGGTACCTTAGAGGGCACTTCTTCATGTTTTTTTCCCTGGAAGAGCAACCTTGAGCACTTCCATTCGCTTTCTCTACCGGAAGGGTAACGCAGAGGGTACTTCATGTTTTCTCCTCTGGAAATGAACACCAGAGGGCACTTTATTATGTGTTATCTATAGTAGGAGTATCCAAGAACGCATTTCATCATGTTTTCTCCATTGGAAGGGAACCCAAAAGGGCACTTTGTGTTTTTGCCACCGAAATTGCACCTCAGAGGGCACATTTTTGTGTTTTATCTACCATAGGGGCAACACAGAGGGCACTTGTACTGCATTTCTTTCAAACATGGGGGAATAGAGGGGGAGGTCAGACTTCAGAGTCCACCAATTAATGTATATTTTATGTGCACTATTATTAGGACTTCAGTAACAACATTGTGCAATGCTGTTATTCCAGCAAATTATATGACATCTTCCAGGGTCAGAGGGCAGTATGTGGACTAGTCTATTCTTATTTCATAACTCTGATTTAAAAAACAAAACAAAAAACAGTTTGAGACGCCACTGGTGTATTGAAATAGTGATAACACTTGTCTTAAAACGTGTCTTAATTTCTGGCATTTTCCTGTTCCATTAGTAGACATGGAGGTGACAATAAATTTCTTCAAGAAATGACATTTCATTCAGCTGTGGCATTAAATATCATCCATATTTGGCAGTTGAAAAAAACAATACAATAACAATACATTTAAAGTATAATAGTTTAATTTAATTATGCAATTTTATTTACAGTAAAGCCTATTAACATCCAAGGCACATTTCATCATGTCATCATGCACATATGGACAACAACCTCACAACCTCACACACAGAGTGGTAAACATAACATTTAAATATACAATAGCAATGGAATAATTCATTACTCACAAACCAAAACAACTACACAACAAAGCAATGAATCTGATTTAGTCCCAGTTAACAGCAGCCTTTACAAAACAAAAAAAAAGAGAATCCTTGTGTATCATAATACATCATCAATAACACATCGGCCATTTTTTTGACACGGGCCAGTTAGGTTCATACCCAAACACTCAGCAACAGGCAGTGACACAAAGAGTTAAAAAACTAAACAAAAAAACAAAAAAAGCACTGAAATTGCGACACGTTGGTCTAACGCTACCAAAACAAGATACAGTTGCTTTCTTGTCTGTACATCTACCAGCCGCGAGTGTCCGGTCGGCTGACACGCGTCCCCTCG
>JACSYO010000892.1:5000-80000 GCA_016806645.1 Ophiodon elongatus | reverse complement strand
GCTCACCGACAATCATCCCGACCTCGCAGCTGCGGTCCTCGTAGTAGCAGGAGATCATGGTGGCCACCGTGTCGTTCACCATTGCAACCACGTCCATCTCGAAGTCCTAAAACGGCAACAGCGAAATCGCACCCTGGCCGTGTTACAAATTGTCCGTTTCTGAAAGAGAGAATCTAACGTTCGGTTGACTCACCCCTCGTCTCTTGATGGCGTCTCTGAGCAAACCCACAACGTTGTTCCCCTCGGCCCCGGAGGCCTTGAAGCCTTTGGTCCAGTTCAGCAGGATGCCCTGTGGAAAGAGGGAGGAATAAAAAATGTCTTGACCGATCTCGGTTTTGTTTCGAGGTATTTCGAGGTGCACAGCAGGACGTCGTCCTACCTTGTCGATGTCCTCGTGTCGTACAGGAAAGGAGAAGGTGAAACCCAGAGGGAGCTTCTTGTGCTTGATATGATGCTTGTCCAAGAAGTCTGACATGCACTCTGCTATGTAGTCAAATAGCTGCACAGAGAGAGAGAGAGAGAGAGAGAGAGAGAGAGAGAGAGGATATCAGATGTGGAGAAACTGCACCATACCAGGAGCTCATTTCTTTCTGAGAGAGCGTTTCCAGAAAACTAGACCCTCGCAGTCTCTTAAGAGTTTTAGTTTGGAGTCTGACCATTTGGGCAGTGCCCGTCATGGCATCCTCGGGAATGGAGTACATCTGGTTCTTGGTCTCCACCTTCCAGCTCCTCTCCTCGTCCTCACCCACCTTCACGAGCATCACGCGGAAGTTGGTCCCCCCCAGGTCCAGAGCCAGGAAATCCCCCACCTCTGTCAAAACACACACTACATCTGAACGTGCACGTACTGGCTTTACCTGCGCAGGTGATAATCATTAGGAGCATTATATCTGGGTGACTTTACCGAAGATAAATAAATAAATAAATAAATGAAAAGGGATCATCTCATGATGGGGTATCTACCTGATCCCTCGGGGGTGGAGCAGACGTAAGTTGGGAGCATTTTCACGCTGGCCTCTTCGTGCGTGTCCAGACGCAGCCCTCTGTCCATCTCTCGCTGCATCCTCTTCATGACTTCTTTGAGCTCTTCCTTCTTCAGCCTGAACTCTGACAGGATCTGCTCCACCTGCAGCGACCAGGGACGAGAAGGGGGAGGCGAGGGGGGTGAAAAGCTGGTCATAAAAGCCGCACAGGGACGGGGACCACATAAATGTACCGGATCCACGCTTACAAATCTCACTTATTTCTGAGAAGATAATTGAGGTTTCAGTTTGGAAAACAGGTTTGGGGGGGGATCAGTTACAGCAACAAAAAGGAATCAGAGAAGAGACAAATGACGTGCTCCAGAAAGAGAAGAAGAAAAAAAGGTTGTCTTTCAGAGTTTCCAAGCAGATGTTCAGGACAAATCTGAACATCTCACACAATCAAGCTCCTCAGTCAAGAGTTCCTTCCGAAACAACGCAACACTAAAGGACTTAAACCACCACGAAGTCCCAGTAGACAGAGATGATGTCAGTCTTACCATGAGGATCTTATCGAGCGCCGGGCCGCAGCTGCAGGGCATCTTCACCATCTGGACGGAGCTGACACACGGCATGGTCGCGGGTTGAGCTAAATGAGCCTCCGCAAGTGTGTGTGTGTGTGTGTGTGTGTGTGTGTAAGTGCGTGTGTGTGTCTGGCGTTTCTAGGCGTGCGGTGAGTGTGTGTCCGCCCCCGCGAGTGTGTGCAGAGTCAGTGAGGTGTGAGTAGCGCTGAATGGGAGCCTCGGCTGCTTTTATGCTCAGGTGAAGTGGGGCCGTCCACCCCAAAAAAAAGCTCACCCCATCTGGCTATCGAAGGGTGAAACCCCCCCCCCTCTTCCCCCCACTGAAAAAAAAAATCTATGTGACCTTTGCCGATAAGACACATCTTAGTAGCTCCGAGAGCTGCTGACTCAATGCATGACCTACTTTATCACAATGAATCCTGTTCTGAACTCTATGATTCATGTTATCATGGTGGCAATATGGAGAGTTTTACAAATAATAATAATTAAAGCTGCTGCAGAATATTCCAAACCTTGTTTTATATATGTTTTGAGTCCTCTGCCTTATTGTGCTTGTCTTTGATTCAGTTTGATTGTTGCTATCTTGGCCGGGGAGATTTTTTCTTGTTTTAAGGTTGTATGAACAACAACAACAACAAAACCCATAAAAAAAACTCATAATGTCACAGTTATCCGTGTTATTTCTCAGTGTGAAGGACTGAATTTACTGTTAGGGTACACACAGTATATGTAAGAAGGCTTTTTAACGTGGCAACACAGAGTTATGATTTCATTTGATTTGGTCAATTATTCTTGTGACTTTTGACCCAGAGCTCAGCCGACCGACTGAGCCACCAACACATCTAAACATGAACCCTGTGATCTGAACTCCTCGATCTTTTCATGTTGAAGAGCAACATCCAATGTCACCGGGTTTGCTCAATGGGGCCTGAGAGGGCTACGCATATATGTTCATTAGAATTAGTAACATATCTAAAATTAGCAACGGCGAGGGACGAATGACCCTCCAGAACAAACAATCCGTTGCAGGTGAAGGCCTTCTGGGCTTATCAGTAAGAGTGGTTTAGCTAAGAAAAGCTCTGACCTCTGACTGTGAGGTTATACGGTGCCCTGATAGTTAAGTCCGTCACACTGACCTAAAGGCACACACCTTTATGTAAAAATAAGAATCCAGTGCTGCTCATAATGTACACACTCTAGTACAGCATGTAATACACTAAATTACATTTTACGGAGCTTTAAATTTGAAAAAAAGAATTTTTGAGAATTTTTTAAAACATTTTTTTTATCAAATCACATATCTCCTGGTTGTTCCATTGAAGCTTTCTGACACTTAGTGAGTAAAATATTGAAACCATGTATTGAGACCGCCATGTCTTGGACTGATGCAACATTGCAACACTGGCCTGGATTTTTTTTAACAAATATCTTGAGTTGTTCATTTTGCCAATATTTAATGGGTAAATATTAGTTTAAATTATTGGCTACTATCAACCAATTTACCTATATGTGTATTTATCAAATTAACTGCTTAGAGAGAGAGAGAGAGAGAGAGAGAGAGAGAGAGAGAATGAATGGAAAATAGATGGATAAACAGACAGACAGATGGACAGAAAAATAGACAGATGGATAGAAAGATAGATAGATAGACGGACAGACAGACTAACAGAGGATAGATAAACAGACAGACAGACAGACCTTATCCATCGTATGACGACGAGGATTAAGTCCCGAGTGTCCTGCCGACCATCAGTGCTCCACAGTGGAGATCCCCTCGTTCCTCAGGAGTTCTGGAGATTCCCAACTTTCTGCTGTTCTGGTGTATTTAACTCGGCGTCCGCGCACAAAATCGCAAAAACAAATGTTGTCCTTTTATGGGAAACGTTATTATATTCCCAACACGTCTGGTCAACCTAAAGTTCAGCAGCAAGTCTCGAGCCCGTTTACATAACGGCAGTATTGTCAAGGCCTGTATCTGGTGAACAGTGAAGCGCTATCTTTATGAAAGGAGGGCAGAATTGTTATCAAAAGATATTTTCAGGGGGAAAAAAGGATTCATCTTCATTCCTACAAAAATCTATGCATTCATGTTCATTATAGATATTGGAAGGAAGAAAAAAACAACAACCTATGGATTGATCTTCATTCCCGCATATACATTACATAAAAACCTTTGGATTTGTCTTCATTTTTTTGCAGGTAACAGGTCCAGTCAACATCCGCATCGGCGCAATGGATGCGCCATCAGCTCCAGCAGCAGGTTAAACAAAACAAAATATTACAAAATTGCGTTAAAAACTCTCGTTCCAAGGATGCACATTACACTTTACAGCAGAAAAAAATATAGCAAACCTCCCGTTGTCTGGTCTTCTTACTGACCGTGTTACCTCGATATCTAAACACAACCAAAACTAGTTACAGGAAAGAAAAATCTTCTCTCCCCCCTCCTGGTGCTGCAGCTGTCCTGTCAACAGATCGCACCTAAACGCTTAGCGGTTTCCATGCCCAAACGGTTTCAATGTGTTGCCTTGGAAATGAATTACAGGCACACTTCTGCCATGGAAAACACTTACCACTGAGTTAAGTAGCCAGGGGGGAATTGTTAAATGGAGCAAGATTACCAGAGAAAACATCAATTGAGTGTGCCATATTTTTTCGTAGAAAAAAAAGTAGACTCACAAGGCCACCAAGAAGTTTAAAAACGTAGACCCATTATTATAATTGTTATTGTGAACTACATGTTTTGAGCAATTTATTTAGGCGTGACCAAACAATGATAACTAGGCTACTAATAATCATCTTCTTCCTCATAATCAGATGCAAATCATTACCATCGATATATATATACATACAGTATATTTACACTAATTGTATTGTACGGCTTTTGTTGTTTGGCTTCACACCAGCTGCTTTTCAGAAGAGAATATTGATGGGCGATTGACCCTGAGACGGACAGTTATTTAAATGTACGGATATTGAACTCCGACTTTTACCAGATAGCACAAAAGCCATCAACACCCATCAAAGGAAAATACAGAATAAAGTCTGCGTTTCAAAGAAAACCACACGTTTTCATGACGAGGTCTCGCTGCAGCCAACAGTTGAAACGTTTTATTTTTATTTTGAATAAAATAAACTATTATTGTTGAATATCGAATATTATTTAAAAGTACAAGATCCTCCACTGACTCGTCAATCATCAAATACTTTTACCAACTTCAACTCGTAACCCATCGGAACCGTGAACGTGCCGGCGCGTTTGTTTGTTTCCACCGGAGCATTTATCCCGTAGGACCGCCTGAGGATCGTGACGTGGTGATTGGTCATCGAACTGCATCTTGGAAACTACTTAGTTAGCCCTACCTACATTGACATTAGGACGCCGGGCGTTTCTTTTACACACCTCTATGAGTTTTAGTTTATGTGGAAGAGAGGTTTATTCGGTTGTTTTTGACGGGAATCAAACAGTTTGCTGCTGACTTGTCTGGTAAGTTATCTGAGGCCTCACGGGGACCAGGAGCCGCCTGTAGCTACACCGTCTGTGGTAGCTAACGCTAGCTATGCAAGTTTAAAAACTGCGTTTACGCACTCACTACCTCGTGGCAAGTGTGTACTACTCACTGTCACTTTGCCTATGTGTTGATAAAGGTTGAATGGCGCTAGTTGGTTAGCTTGGTAGCTCATAAGTCGGCTACTTTCACTTCGAAGCTAGCGTTAGCACTTGTCAGCTGTAACTTCGTGTTTCTTTAGCTGCTGTTGGCAGAGACTAGCTAGCTAGCCAGCTGGATAATAAGGGATCTAATGCTCTCGTGTGTCTCTGCTCGTTTCATCTTCCAGATTAGATCACCGGGGGCCGCGTGACTGTCTGCTGCGACTGACTGAGCGGAACTCGTCCGGCGGCGACATGAAGCTCTACAGCATCAGCATCCACCATAAAGGAGCGACCAAAGCCAACCTCCTGAAGTCGGCCTATGACCTCTCCTCCTTCAGCTTCTTCCAGCGCTCCAGGTGACCGACTGCAACCAGCATCTGACCGATGTCGACATTATGAATGCGCCTTTAACTTTTGGTTACCATGTTCTGTGTGCAGACTGCACTATGCAATCAGTCAGGTTTTTGTTTCTTTTTACAGCAAATTCTGTTGTTTGATTAGAAAGCCACAATATTGTGTTTAGTCTCGATAATGTTGCCTGGCCATTCTGGGAGACTTAACTGCTGTATCATTGTTGTTTTGTTTAGTGTTCAGGAGTTCATGACCTTCACCAGTGCCTTGATTGTGGAACGGACGACACAAGGAAGTCGTGCCTCCGTCAAAGAACAAGGTAAAAAAAAAACGAGCAGGATCAGCCCGATCAGTTTCAAAAAGTGTTGGAAGTTTTTTGAACTGCCTCAATACTCGCTCTGTTGCACAATACTGGTGGAAAAGTGGTTTGCGATGCACGGCGTGTAACAAGCTCTTTCCCGACTTCGATCCAGGGAGCTCTTTTGTTGCATATCTCCCATCATCCCCTGTGTTTCTCCGTGTATCGTCAGCTATTCAGACAAGGAAGACAAACACGCTTTGTGGCTGTTCCTTTTTTTCCGAACACCTGTTTGATCCATCACTTTTACTTCTGCTTTTCTTACCAAAGTTTTGGCAGCTCGCTCGGGGGTTAACCCGTACCACACTTCTGTTTGGGTCACGCCGTACGCTTCTCTTTCCCCCTCAGAGTACCTGTGCCATGTGTATGTGAGAAATGACAACCTGAGCGCCGTCGTCATCGCAGATACCGAATACCCACAGAGAGTCTGTTTCACATTGCTAGACAAGGTGCGCACAAGAACGTGGAAATACAGACGCATCGTCATTGCACTTTTGCGGTCAACTTCGATATTCAGAATGTTGTCATTATTTTTATTTTTTTAGGTATTAGAGGAGTTCTCCAGGCAAGTGGACAGTATAGACTGGCCCTCTGGTAATCCTGACACCATAAACTACAAAGCCTTGGATATTCACCTTTCTAAATACCAGGTCAGTTTATAACACGTTTAGGAGAAAGCATGTCAAAGGAAACCCCTGTGAGTGTGACTATACTCTTGATTGTGTGCTGAGAAAAATCTCATATTTCCTTGGGAGCCTTGAATGTGTTTGTGGTCAACATGTCTTTTTTTTCCACTCCTCAGAATCCCAAAGAAGCTGATGCAATGACCAAAGTGCAGGCGGAACTGGATGAGACGAAGATCATTTTGGTAAGACCCAACAGATTTATACTCAAGAGGATGACATCGGTCTTATCGACCAAAAATTGTCAATCCGAAGTCTTCCGTCAAGTCCGAACTCTTCGCGTCGCACCTAACAACCAATTATGTTTCCACAGCACAACACCATGGAGAGTCTGTTGGAGAGAGGGGAGAAGCTGGATGACCTTGTGGCAAAGTCAGAGCACCTGGGAAACCAGTCCAAGGCCTTCTACAAGACCGTAAGTGCTGACCGCTCGCCGCATCACCGCCGCGCTGGAAGTCGACCGCTCAGGTGCCTGACGGTGTGTGTTTGTGTTCACTCCCCCTCCGCAGGCACGGAAACAGAACTCGTGCTGTGAAATCATGTGATGCCGCTGCCTCATCCTCGCGGACACGCCTCTCTTTCTCTTTCTGCTCTTCCTACATCTCCCATCATGCACCAGCCATCAGCTCTCGACACAAAGGACGGGACGGACGGCGCCCAGTCTGAGGGCGCTACGGGGGTCGAAGGCGAGTCTCCCTTGTCTGGATTGCAACTGGTGGGTGGGAGGGGAAGGAGTGAAGGGAGTTTGGGCGCGAGGGAAGAAGTCCCATTTTGAATTGTTTTTAACCTCTCAAACATCCATGTGGTGCTTCAACACCGGCTGCGGACATCACGGCGTGACGTTGTGTATCGGTTGGCGTGTCTTCAAAATCATTTAATGTCGTTCAGATTGAATCTCTTCTCTTAAAAGTTCTTAAACGAGCAACTCTTGACAATCTCATGGGCTCATTTTGGGATTTCATTCGATGTGTCGTCCGCTTCAGTTAAGTTTCTGTCAAAGCCCAAACTGTTTTGTTTTTTTTCGCTGTTGGCCGCACACTAGGCGGCCCTGTTTAAGTACCGTGGTCCTCGAGTTCGACCAGGGGGGAAAAAACTCTTAACGTGAGCCCCAGACGGATCGCAGAATTATTATTTTTTACAATGATTTAGAAATTCTAGATTGGATTTAGTTATGTGACTGCTTTTGATTTATTTTATTTTATTTTGTTCTCACTTCTCTCAGTGTTAAATGAAACCTTAAAACATTCCCACTTTGGGGCGAGTGTGTTCTTGAGTGTGATGATGTGAAATGTAGAGAGATGTTTCTTCATAGACGCAGCCTTATTGCAGAGCGGCTAACGTGTAACCCCCCCAGCCCCTGTCTACGATGTCGTCTCACGAGGGGGACAGGGGGCTCGTAAGCTATTCTCTTTTACTTTATGCGTTGTAGCCACGCTTGTTTTTTTTGTTTTTGTTTTTATCACTCTGGTAGTTCTCATACGACACTTAAGCAGGCCGGGGGCTCGTCTGGAATCACTGACGTTGATTCTGGGAGCTCTTCTCCTGAGACATATTTGAAAGAGGACGGACGTAAAATTGAGTGAATTTCACATCCCCCTCTCTTCCTTTAAGACACTCCGTGGCAGACTGTAATTTTCTTTTTTCTGTTTGCTTTGTATGTAGAAATGTTTTTCTTCAGGAACTGCCGATCAGTTTAAGATAAAGAGATGCCTTCGGTTGTGTGTTTGATGTTTCTCTGCCGTACGTGCGTATGATTTGCCGATTATACAGCATCGATGTCGAGTGCCTGTGTGTGTGCGTGTGTGTGTGTGATCTGATCGCTCTTTCTGCTTTTACAGTGTAAACATTTTGTGCAATATGTCTGCAGACTGAAAAATTAGAGAATAAATGGAGAGACCTCTCTTGAAGGACAGTAAAATTGACCTTTGTAATGCTTTTCTTATGACTAATTCCCATGTGAAGTGTCCAAGGTTGTTTTTGTTTTTTTTTCTGAGATCTGTTTGATTTCTCCTTTTTCAAAATGTCCAATTAATGTGCTAAATTAAAACAAAACAAAAATCGGTGTGTATTAATGGTCTGCATTAAACGTTTTGATCTGGATTTGGTGTGTGCGGCTTGAAAACAAAAGACTTCACATAATAAACTGTTCTCTTCTGTCTGTATTCACATGTTTGTTGTTGTTGGGTTTTTTGGGAACACTGATTGTTTACAGAACGTGTAATCTTGCCGAGATAAACGTCAACAATGACTTCCGGTGTGTTGGTGGTCATTTCAGGCATCCGACTGGGTGGCGTTTGAGGTGTCGCAGTAAACTTCAGTAAAACAATGTGACGGTAAACTCGTCAACAGTGTTCTCTCTATTAAACGTACAGGTGAAGACCAGAGCTGCGTGGCCTCTGCCCTTTTTTAATCAGGTAGGTCAGACAGCGATGCGCCTTCACGTGCTGTAGGAAATATCACAGCTCAATAGGAACGGGGGCTACAACTAGTAAAGTATCACAAGCGCGAAGTGGTTAGCAAGGAGGTCCTTTCAACAAACGTTGGCCCCCACGTGTAAACAACGAGCATTCATTGTCGAAATGAATTACTCATTACGTTACGTTACATTACATTACTCAAAACAAACCTATACTTGAGACGGCTAAATGGAAACGTCCTACCTTTCCTTAAGTACCGCGAAAAAAATACTCAGGCTCAACAGACCCACAGCAGGGCGCGAGGCTCCCGAGTTTTAAAAAAAAAAGGAGCACCTGAACGCAGCATGAGGCGCGCACGGCTGAAGGTGAGAAGTGAAAACACGACCCGATGAAGTCCGGCTGCCGCGCGCATTTTGGACGGAGGTGAAGAGCAAGAGCAATTAAGACCGTCACCGGCGACGGGAACAGCTCGGAGGTGAGAAGCGAACACACACGGGGGGCTTTTATTTGGGGGGTGGGGGCTCCATGTGCCAAAACAAGATTCTCTGTCTCACTCTGACAGAGTGTTGACTTTACGACGGATACACGCTGACCCGCTGCTTGTTTACAAGCCTTCAGTGTGTCGTGTTTTCAGGAGGGCTCGACTGGAAGCGGTTTTCATTTTATATATATATCACCCAGCTGCTGGAGCACGTGCTTCGAAGCAAAACAAATATTTATTTCTGGAGGGTGCGGGCTTTCTTATATTGATTTATCGTGTACGTTTTCTTATCTGTGTTGCCCAAAGCGCTCTGACTTCCGATCCTGTCTGCACTTTACTTTTCCTTTTTTAAAGTATTTTGTCTCTGTTCCTCAAACTTTTATTCAGTGTTTTTTGTCCCTGCGTCAGACTGAGCTCTGTACTTCACTTCTTATTTTTGTTCAAACATGAATGTTTTGGCTGCCTTTTCAGATGGTTGACCCCGATCTGACACTACAGCTTTTACACTCTGTTCAGCTGAGGAATGGTGAGTTTCATTATCTGGCTTCTATCTTAGTTTTTTTCTTTCTTTTTTCTGTTTGTTGTCTTTATGCAACTCTGAACTGCATGTATTTCCACCAAATCAGAGAAATGGGGAAATACACTTCAGGTAAATTCCAATTGGTATTATGTCAGCTTCAGCTGTCTGGCATCAATACTGTTTTATTAACACGCAACAAATAGCAAAGTTCTAAAGAGGCCGATTAGTGTCCGCCTAAGGTGTACTGACATACTATGATTTATTATTTGTTAAACTTTCTTTCTGACTTATTTTTTCTGACATTATACTATAAATTGCATTCTTTTAATGGTTTTATATAATGTGTGTGGAGTTTTATATCAGCACTGTTAAGCATTTGTTTACCCCTCTCCCTCCCCCCTCTCCCTCCCCCCTCTCCCACCCATAAAGGCTCAACTGCAGCCGCCACGCCTCCCTCGGTAACCAGCAGCAGTGGAATCGTCCCCGGTGAGCCCCGCTTTGACCCAAACCTCCAGTCTCTGCAACACCTGCTTTGTAAGATGTACCGGCAGACAAAAACAAGCCAAGCAAGCTTTGACAAATTCAGACACCGAGATTGTTTCCTAAAAATACTCACTTCTGAAACTGGAACTTTATTTTAAAAAAAAGTGTCACATTAAAAATAAATCGAAACACCTGCATAACAGAGTCACTTTACCAGACCCGGACTAGAACATTGGAAAGGGCAGGAGGATCGTCTGCAGAGCTCTGAAAAGATGACATTTACAAGCCTCGGAGAGGAAGGGAGTTTTTTCTTCTTTCTTTTTATATGTGATGGATATGAAAATGAGTAGCATGAATGAGCATACAGTCGTAAAACCTGTTTTTGGAGGAGCTGGCTCACTCAGCTCAACAGGATTAAAAGCAACTAAACAAATCATGTCTGCAGTACTCCGTCTACTTGGTGCATGCACGTGTCCTCACGTGGTGGAATGTGTTCTTTGATGTGCATTTTTTTTTTTTTTTTTGCTTTTAGGTGCAATTGCAGCCACCGTGTTCATTGCCTTTTTGCTCGCTCTCTACGCCGTCCTCTGGAAGTGCATGGTGTCGCCGCCCCAACGGTACCGGACGGCCTCGTGCCGGAGCTCCAAATTAAAATCGACCTTTGCAAACTGCCATTTGTTTCACCCACATGTCTGGACTTTGTATACTAGCTCATCAAAAGACTCATGACCTTTTTTTTTTTTTTTTTTAAGTACTTGTCATGTTAACGCACTCATTTGTGTTTCCCTTCTTCCCCCCAGAAAGCACAGCAAGGTGAGGGTGAGAGTGAAACAGAGGACGTCTGTGTGAAGACCGGCTCCCGGGTCATCTTTGGATCTCAACGGTGCGGACCAAAAAAAAAAAAAAAAAAAACCGGAGAAACAAAAAGCACCAAAGTGACACAGAGGAAGATCCTCCTGATGGATCCAAAGATCAGACTCTCCGTGTCGGATCGTGCTTGTTCTTCTTCGTCTGTGAACTCTGCGTCACTGAGGGCTGATCGGGTCACGGCTCGCTCCCGTGACCCGATCAGCCAATCACCTCGTCACCAGCTGCTGTGGAAATCTAGAAATGTCTTTTTTTAATATATATTTGTCCTCTGTTGTCTGCTTTGAAATCCACTCAGGATGATGTCACTGCTGAAAGACTTCTAAAAACTGACTTTTAAAAACATTTCTGTGACTGGGTCACGTTTTGGTCAGAGTCGACGTGGTTTCTCTTTTGATACGAGGCGTATTTCTACTTTACCTTTTTTTTGTTTTATGGAACGAGAAAAGAAATGTGTGGACTTCTACAGAAACCTACTTACCCGGCAGCACCCGTGTAAAAGGAAACGCGTTGCTGTTTGTTACACGCTACTCTAGCAGGTCTTGTGGTTTATTTTTTTATTAAATTCTTTCAGAACCAGTTCTGTTACTTGTAGAAACCACAGTGGAGCCGACTGAACGAAGTCAAGAGCAGGGGAGGAGCTTTGGCGGAATGTTGAGCAGACGTTCTGCTAAAAATACATAAAATGAAAATAAATGATCAAAGCAGATCTGCTACCAATCTGTTGCCTGGAGAAAAACATCAAGGAAGATGGTTTGGATCGCACCGAGCAAAGGATCCTGGAGAAGGAACACAGATTTAAGTAGAGTTTATACTTCCGAGGTTATATAACTTCCCTAAATATCCATCAGGTCCGGGGTTTGGAGAAGACAGATCAGTCATAGATGTTATAAATCTGGAGTTTTTAAAAAATGAAGACTTTCCGGCAGTTCAGTAAAACATTGCTCGTGTATGTACTGTCAACTTGTCATAAAATAGTACAAACTGTTAATATTTATGTAACCGTTCATGACATCTTTAATTCTGACCTAGATTCCGACAGCTCATTGTCACACAGCTGCTGTTCTTGGATTTAAAATGAAACTTCAACACAAGTTATTGGCTGAAGGTGAGATTCCCTGCCATAAACCGGTTCCACGTGTTTATTGATGAAGCTGCACGTTGTGGGAACAATTACACACTGGGTTCCTCAGATGCTTTCAAAAACCTGTGCAAATAGCCTCGACATATAGCCAAACGTTAAATATAGAATATATGCTATTAACATACAAGTAATGTGAAAGTTAAAGGAAAAAAAATATTCTGGTGTTCAGCTTCTTTATCAGTGCTGCCAGTAGCAGAGATAACACCTCACACCTCTCTAAAGCGACTTCCTCTTTCGGTACTGTACACACTTTTACTTTGAACCACTCTCCACAGCACGTGATAGATTGCATATGATAAAATGTGACATGAATGCAGAAGCTTCTTGTATTCACATTAAAGCTGCAGACAAACTCTAGAAAACGTGTCAGCAGTTCTGGGTTTGGTCTTCCTCGGAGATGAAATCATGCGACTCCTGCAGACTCTCGGAGGGTTCCAACTTGAACAGGACCCGTTGTGCCTCAGACAAACCCCCCAGCTCGGTGTGCAAATAAGTCTCGTTTGTGATGCACGTGATTGTCTGGAGGGCCGGTCTGTCCCGGAGCACCACGACTGACTGCGGACAGTAGCCTGCTCGGAGCAGCGGGGCCGAGGGAGGGGACCAGGGACCAGGACCAGGACCAGGACCAGGACCAGGACTCGGCTCGGGAGGAGCTCTGGTGTTCAGGATCTCTATGTCGCAGCTGGTGCACTCCTCCTCCGCCTTCTGGGACGGCAGCCGCTCAGCAGCCTGTGCGAAACGTGCAGAAGGAGATTTATAACATTAATATAAGGACAATAATTACACTGACTTTAGGTAATAGACGCAGGTCTGTGGGCCTATTTGTACATGGAATGGTGCGTGCATGAAATCTGTAGGGGGGTCATTTGTTTTTGTCTATTTGAACTCTTCTGTAAAACACTAACACTGTTACGGTATGTCATTTCCTACTACATCATCTCAGTGTGGTGATTAGCGTGAGGGAAATAAGCCAATGTTGTTGGAATTATAACAATGCAGTTAAGGAGCCACCTGAATAAGAGTTCATGAAATCTATAATGCAAAAGCAAACAATTCCTTTTTCCATGCTTTCCAAAACGTATTCTGCACTAAGTGTATCTTCACATAGCTGTGTCCTCTCAATGCACGACTCCACTGGTTTGTCCGTACCTCACGCAGGAAGCTTTCCAACTCCGGGGTTTTGACGTTCATACCAGTGGGATAGACAAACAGCTCCTTCAGCCTGGAAGAGAAACAGAAGGATGGTGGGGGGGAGTGTGGGGGGAGAGAGAGACCACCGCCGTCGTCATAGGACCGAGAACCCGGGGTTGAACCCCGGATCCTGCTTCGGGGTACAGGTCTGTGGTCGTCTTCAGTGGGAATGAACGCTTAAAAAAAGATCAAGTGACTCACTTTTTTCTTTGAGGCCACACGAGAACGATGCAGCCCAGCAGCAACAGGACCGGGGTCAGTATCTTGGCCAGGTGAGCGGAATCTACCGGAGAAGATGAGCACAATCAAGTCTGTGTTAATGGAATCTGACACGTGTGACGATCCCAAGAGAAAATGAAAACAAATAAATATTGCTGCATCTCTCTCCGATTGCGCAGGGTGTTCTGGGAGCTCACAGTTGGTTCTGGTCCTGACGGTGATGTTGGTTGGTTCTCCGGGCCCCTCCTTAGTGAGCGCGCTCACAGAGAAAGTGTACTCCCGGTTCTGCTGCAGACCCTCTATGGTTACGGACTTCCTGCGGGGGTCTGCCACGGACACGTTGAGTTGGTCTAAATGTACATGAGATTAGAAATACCTCGTTTTACAGCGGTCGTATTTTGCGCGTTTTGTTCATAGAACACAGTTACTCTTGATCTTTGCTCTGAGCCCCTCTTTGCACCCACCAGGCCCCGCCTCCTGTGCTGTGACCAGGTAACCAGTGATGAATGCCGGGTGGGCCGGGTCGTCCTCACTGTAACTCCACTCCAGCGTTACCGATGACCAAGTGCTCCGAGCAGGTTCGACCAAACTCGGGGACTTTACAGATTCTGAGGAAAAAACAGATAGAATCAAAACCACAGACTTTGAGCAAGAACGCAACTTCCTCAACTGATATGAACCCGTGGGGACTTTTTATTCCGACAAGGTGTCGATCTGATTGCTTCCGTTGTCATTTCCTTTTTTTTTTTTTTTTAATCAAATGAAAACTGCTTGTCAGTCAACAGGATTATTATTTGCATGCCTTCTCGTCTCATTCCTCCTCCTCCTCCTCCTCCTCCTCCTCCTCCTCGCATATCTGACAAACAGGAAATATGGTGACTGTGTATAGATGACATCTGGAGGATGTCCTCTGATTAAAAACATCCTGTGTCTAAACTGTAACCATTTTAACTGTGTCGAGACCTCGTCTCCTCCGCAGTGCGTCTCCCTGTCGGTTGAGGAATCGGCTCTGAAGCATGCCGTCGCCGCTCTACTGAAACCAGCGAGTAAGATTGCTGAAGATACCGTTGTCGGACGCACATAAATGCAAGAACACAGACGCACACTTCCAGGACATAACACTCACGGAGCTCCTGCGAGTATCCAGTCTGCACCTCCAGTAGTCTGTGTCCTCCTTCTGTGCATCCATAGATATTAAATGTATACCTACAACCTGCTTTGAAATGGCCTGCAAAATAAAGAAAAGGGGAAAAGTACAAAAAAAAAATTACCTCCAAAAACAGAAACAAAAACCTTGATGTGCATTCACAGACCACTTAAAGAAAGCAAAACCAACTCACTGGCAGGTAGGACCAGCGTAACGGTTCCCTCCGGCACCTTCAGCCATCGCACATCAGCATCAGCGCATGGCATTGCGTTTCCCAGGATGCACCACTCCACAGCATAGCCACAGGTGGCGGTGTCCACACCGTCCCAGGACAGGCCCAAACCAGCGGCCGTGCTGCTGCTCACCCGCTTCTCCGCCGGGAGGACTTCTGGGACAGAGACGCAAATTTCAGACTGCAGTGTAACAAAACCCCACCAGAGGGACCCTCGCAGAGTGAAAACCTCCACCGACACCGAGCGGAGGGACTCCCACCTCCATCGTCCCTCTGAGGGACGGTGACGCTAGCAGGGACGGTGGAGACGGTGGGGCCAACGGCCCGGACGGTGAAGTCGTGCCGTCCCGCGTCGATGGAGACCTCTGCCCGGGTTTGTCCGCCGTCCTTCCGCTCGGTCCGGTTTTGGCCTCCCTGGGACCACTGGACTACGTAGCCCTGGATGCTCACAGTGGCCGCTGAGCTGGGAACATGCTGAGAACAAAAAGGGGGTAGGGGGGCTCGTGTTGTTGGGGCAAAGTTGCTACCATGGTGACACACAGTGTATTTCCCTTAAATAAACCAGACAAAGAGTTTGTGTCTAAATACAACATGTGGAGGGAGGGAGACGAGCAGTGTCTCACTGGGGTCCACAATAGAGTGACTTGACGAGTGTCCGGGTCAGACAGCTGCTTTATTCTCCTCCACACGTCCAAGGTCACCATCGGGTCTGAGGAGATCACGGAGAGTATTTGTTTAAAGGCGTCACCGGCATGAAGGTCATTCCAGTATACTCGTACTTACCAAGACTGTGGCAGTACAGCCGCGCCTTCAACCAACGTTTTCATATGTAGGACTTGTATTGTTGGCTCAACAGTTTCTTGCCTGATTAACATAAATGTATATATAAAGAAAGAAAAGGACTTTGGGGAGGAAAATTAACTTTCCTTGTTGTTTTTGCTGGCAAAGTCTGATATCATGGATACGTGATGTCCTGAGTTCATGAACGTTGAATGGTAATTTTAGGGCCGTATGAAATCAGTTTTATTTTGGCCCAAATTCTGTGTTTTCTGTGTTTTACAATTTAAGCACATTTTGTCATCAGAAAAAAGGGTCTAAACATGTAGTGGGCGGGTAAAATTAAACATCTAATGAATATAAATGATTTTGATGGACCAGAATATCCCACGATTTATTATAGTTATAATGCTAATAATGCTGAGCCAATGCTAATTTTCCTCTGATCTTTGTTTTAGTATTAAACCTGAACATCTCTGGATCTCCGGTCTGAGCATGGTGTTGACATAAACCTTCATGGAGCTTGAACCCCGATGTCACCCTGGTGATACCTACAGGTAGTGAAGGATATGGGCCGCGTCCATTCTCCCCACAGCCTGCCGCCGGCGGAGCAGCGGACCCTCGTAGAGTAGCGGGTGTTGGGAAGCAGATGTTCCACATCGACTCCGCAGAGACCGCTCGCGCTCTCGCAACTCAGCTGTGACAAACAAACAGAAGCTGGGTAATTGTCATTTTTGGGGTTTTTAAATGCACTAAAACGTCCCAACTTTCAATTCTGCCAGTATGAACACTTTAGATAAAGTGGATCAGACTCACCCGAGTGCTGCTGTCTGGGTCTGCAGTGACCTCACAGAGGAGGTTCAGTCGGGTCAAGTTCCCTTGCACGACCCAGGACACCGTGGCGTGTGACACCCCGGGGCTCACCCTGACCACCTGCACCACGGGAACAACTAACGACGACACACACACACACACACACACACACAGTTTACCTTATTGTGATTTTTAAGTGACGCTGAAAATAACGTGGCGACTATGCCGGCATTAATTTCATGTTGCTTGAATATTAAGGTCTTCAAGACCACCGATTTAAAGTGTACCACTACAACATACACTGTACAGTCCATGTTCTGTTTAGACGTTTGTGTGACCTCTGACCTCTGTCAGAGATGTTGAAGCTGTAGCTCTCTGTCTCCTCTCCCAGGTCGTCCTTCACCAGCACACTGATGTTGTATTCTTCCCGCTGCGGGTCGGCCTGGAAAGTACAAGACGACCTCTTGCAGCTGATGGGAGCCTGGTCCGAGTTCCTGGGTGGGAACAAACAAACCAATGAGGCATCAAACAGAACTGTCCGTTTTGGGATTGCGTCAAATACTTCCAAAATGGCAACGCTACGACTACAATTCTTTTTATTTTATTTAAATTGGTAACCTTAGTTTGCGACTTCTCCCTCTTAAACCGGCTTTTAACAGAAATAATTAACTCGCAGCAACAAAATCTGGCAACTGAAGTTCCCAAAGCCAAGCTATCTCAGGTTACTTTTACCTGCCTGCTGCTAACAAACTTTTAATTGACAATAATTAGAGCTGCACCGTGTACGATCACCTTGGCTGCACATGATTGGTTGAACAAATGTCACTCAAAGAAACAACCAATCAGAACCATGTCGCATAAACCAGTTTCTTTTTTCTTTTACTTTTGTAGTCTAGTTCGTAGAACATTAATTAAACCTAGATTTTATATTTGAAACCTTGTTTACCTTCATTAAACAAAAACAACAATATGCTTCATCATAGAGCCTGTATGAGAATCGTTGCCCTCTAAAAAAAAGTGTTGCTTTCTCATCGGTATGCAGCACGAACGATGGCCCTAAATATGATTTATTCACAATTTCACTTCATGGCAGAGTGACATAGAAATGTGCTGCTCAAGCCGAGCCCCCAAAGATTTGAGCTTGTACATGTGGCAGTATCAGAGAGGGAGCCGGAAGGACAAAAATAAATAAATAAAGAAAATAATGCTGAAGAGAATGATTTTCTGGTAATGTGTGCACGTACTCGATGTGGAGTTTGTGCGTCTGCTTGTTGAGATCGAACGGGTCTCGTGGTCTGCCAGAATCCCAAGTACAAATGACGGTTACCATGTCTGAGGTGGCGCACCTGAGGTTTCCGGGCCTCTGGGGAGGAACTGCAGCACACGCGCACGCACACGCACACACACACACACACACACACACACACACACACACACACACACACACACACACACACACACACACACAAAAAAGTATTTTGATAAAATAATATTTAAAAAGATGTCAAGAATGTAAATAAAAAAAAAATAGGAATAACACAACCTTACAACTGATGTAGTTCCAGGTGTAACTGACATTGTCTCTTGTGTCTTTGCAGGAGAGTAAAAGACGTTTGATGAGGGCCGTTGGGATGGTCAGCCCGTGCACAGTTATGGCCTTGACTCCAGCGGCCCCAATGCTGAGAAGAGGGTATCCTCGGTCCTTGAAGGTCATGCCGGTAACACCGACTCCTCTTGGGGGAACGCAGCAGAACACGGCACTGGCGTTCTCCCTCAGCACCCGCTGGGAGGGGAAGATCCTGGTCTCATCCTGGGCCCGGACTCCTGCAGGTCACAGAGGAGAGTCATGAGGATCTGGGCTCAAGAGTAGGTGGGGGGTATGTTCTGGGGGCCACTGAACTCTAATCACCCCATAATGGAAAATAAGTAGAATGTGCATTGCATCAGACATGCAACAGTTGAGAAACACTGATACAAGGATAAGTGGTGAAAGGGAAGTTAAAAAGTAAAAAAAAAAAAAAGAAAAAGGATGGGGGCCTCACTCCCGATCACTGTCACGATCTTATCAGTGAAACGGATCGACACGACGCGGCGTCTCACCATAGTTGGTCACCCAGTCGCTCCAGGGACTCGGGACGGACCGGTTATAGAACTGTCGCATCCTGACCGAGTGATCGACGCACTCCAGGGGCACATCTGAGGTCCACGTCCATGCGTACTTGTCGGAATCCGTGGATAATAAACTCAGATTTCTCTGGAATAACAGAACCCCCCCACCCGCCCCCCAAAATAAATAACAGGGTAGACTTGTACAGTGAACGCTGTTAAAAGTAGGATAATGACATAAATAATTACAACTTTGCAGAGCCTTTAAACGGCACAAAACCCAGACGACAGATCCTCCAGCAGGCTGCTCACGTTGTAAATGACGGTGTGGCTTTCAGCGCGGCCGATCTGGATCTCGTAAACGTCGCCCACTAAGCTGCTGTGGTTCACCCGCCAGCCCACCGAGAGGCTTCGCCAGTCGCCCCGCGGAAGACTGATGCTCGGGCTCGGCGGCTGCAAAACTGGCACGCACACACACACACACACATAGTAACAAGAGACAATTGGAGGAGTTGTATAATGTGGAGATGTTGAACCAAACAAACTCACCAGTCTCTAAGCAGCTTCCCCTGTGAGCCGTAGAAAAGATCAGATGCAACCAAAGCAGGTGAATGAAGGGTCTTCTGAAACTTGGCATCCTCTTAATGCAGGAAAGCAAAAACCAGCGTGACACTCGCTGCTCTCATACACACACACACACTCACGCACACACACTGGAAGTCCCACGAGTTGATGGTTGAAGTTAAATGCTGTAAGAGTGTTGCGCAACGAGAGGTGTGTGAACGTACGGCTGAATTCACTGAAAAGCACAGACGTTTGCCACGATAGTTTTTTTTATATAGACAGCACAATATTAATATGGGGCAATTCTGATTACAGGGATTACAGCAAAAATATCATCAGTGTCAACAGTGCGTGAAGCAATTTACACACAATAAATTATCAGAAAAGGAGATGAACAGAAAACATAGCCATTCTTTTACACAAATCACTTACGGTATCGGATTTTTGGCACTTAAGTGAATAAAATAATAATAATAATAATAATAATAGGAATATAAGTTCCTCTTCCAACACAGTGTGCATAGGTAGCCTTTCCATAAAACTATACATATATTTAATATTCATACAATAACTTCAGAATACTTTTAATTTCTTTCAGATGTTCACAATCCCTTATAAATACTATTTAAGATCACATGGAGAGATAACAGCACTATACATAGCGAGGGGACGGGCTCAATCGGATTCTCAAATCTCTCCATTTCTTTTCTTTTTTTTAAGTGCTCATGGGAAACATACTCCTGTCCTGATAACCCTGGTGCTTTAGGTCCCAGTGTTCGGGGGTACAAATGCACCTCTGCCATCAAACAAGTGCAAAGGATACTAAAAAGAATCAGAGTAGGAGTAAAAAAAAACAACAACATGCGTATCAAAGCTGATTTACAAAGAATCGGTTCGCAAGAAGGCACAGCGGTTTCAGGAGGCAGGAAGAGAACGATTAATGGCCGCCACGTACACTGATAAAGGCACACATATATCCGCGTATACTTCCTCCCCATTCCCTTATTTGAGAAGCAAACATGTACACAAACGCACACAAGCAACAAGTCTTTTTTTTTTCTTCTATTTTTTGGATCGGCTCGTGTCGCTCGTTCCTCCCCGAGGCTCTCAGAGATAAACAATGTTCTCCTCGCCTCCCTCCTCCCCGTTTAGTCCTTCGAGAGAAAGGTAGGCCTGCGGGGGAAGGAGTGGGGTGAGAGAAGGAGACGTGGAGTAGCCGTCCTCGTAGAGTCTGTGACCGGTGACCTCTGACCTCCAGAGGCCTGGGGAGCGCCTGTCCAATGGCGGGCTGAAGCCTGCGAAGAAGGAGAACAACATGTTTTGGAGGAAGAAACGTTTTTTTGGGGGGCTGAGAACCAACCATCACCAACTGTGCAGCACACTGTATTGGAGGGGATGGGGGGGCGGGGGGGGTGTGTGACGGGAACACACTTACTGCTGTTGGTCACGCGCTGCAGCGCGGTGACCCTGCTGCCGTAGGGCTGGACGGGGTCGCTTGGAGGCCGGGGGCCGCCGCGGTGGTTCCCGTGGTTCGGGTGCACACGACCGTCCGGAGGCTGTTTGCCGTGCGCCTGGCTCAGCAGCGTGTTGAGGCTGTTGTAGAGGCTGGCGCTGAGGCCGAGGTTAGCGGCGTAGCTGGAGCCGTGCGTCGTGCTGTCGTGGTTCCTCGGCGGCGCGGCGGAGAGCAGGTGCTGGTGCTGGTGCTGGTGCTGGTTGTTGTTGTTGTTGGCGGCGTGCCGGCGGAGGTGGTTCTGCTGGAGGGAGGCGAGCAGGGCGGCCTCGTTCTCGTACACCGAACAGTTACCATCCAGGCTGCCTGAGCGGCTGTGGCTGGACACCTGGGACGTCGAAAACAATACCACATATTTTTGTTTCTTGCTTTTTTTTTTTTCTTTCATTCATCCCTGTGACCTTCCCCACTTCCCGTCTCTCCCTTCCTCGTTTCCTCTACCTTGTATCCATCAAGCGGTATCGTCACAGGCAGGCTGCTCTGGCGGTGGTGTCTCCAGCGCTGCAGCAGCCGCTGCTGGGCTTCGATCTTCTCCTTCTCCCGCTCCACGCTCCTCTGGCCCTCCCTCAGTCGGTCCAGGTTGTGCTGGTACTCCAGCAGCTGAGCCTCCAGCTCCTCGCGCTCGCAGCGCAGCCGATCGGCCTCCAGGAGGCACTGCTGCTCCCGCTGCTCCAGCACGCTCTCCTGCTCGCACTGGGAGCACATGGGGATGACACAGGTTAGTCGCTCCAGAGCCATTACTGCTACTTTACTGTCATATCGGGGGTTAGGAATGCAAGGTTAATAGCTCAATCCCAACTAGAACATTTTAACACTTTTTAGTGACCTACTCCTTATTTATGGGTTCATTTTCTTAATGTTATGTGTGTTTGAGTAATGTTTTTTCCTGCATGCGATTGGTATTTGTGTTTTCTGCACAATCGTTATTGTAAGGCACTTTTGCTATAGTTGGTGCTATAGTTAAGGAAGGGAGTATTAAGAGAGGGGGGCTCCTGGTCAACTCAGTGCTTTTATAACATATATATATATATATTATTTAACATTATTATTTTCTCTGTTTTTGTATCCTGCCTCTCTATCGATATATTTAGATATCGCCTCTGCGCTTGTTACTTAATTCAATTTCCGAAAGCTACATGCGCAAGTGTAAAAAAAAAACATGAAAATGAGTCTTGAATGTGAAAGTGAATTTGCATGTGAAAAGAAATTGGCCAGAAAAATAATTGACAAAAAAATGTGCAATACAAATGAAGTTTGATCATTTCTGACTAATAATAGCAAAATAAATTGAGCTTGATCGCAGACGATGTCGCAGCAATCTAGAACGTCACGTTCATAATCAAAGAGCAAGTGCAAAGTGGGGTGTATGGATGCTGTGTATGGCATTGGGATGCTGTTCCGCAGTACGAGGTTCTTTATTAAATACACCATTTCATACCGTCTTTAGACTCCAATTTACTCACCAACAGTAACCCTGACAGACCAGAATGCATCACTGCCGCGTGTTGCATTTGATGTATAAGATATTCAAGTGTATGTGTTGCAGATGTTTAGAAAGTAAGTCAGTAAGCCGCAAGTACAGGCAAAAAAACAACTCCTCCCAGCTGTGGTTAAAGGGAAAAGGAAGTTACAACATTTCACAACAGAAATGTCATCTGAGCAGCAGTGCACATCACAAACTGATGATATCTAGAGCACGTCTGTTCAGGGAGAGATGAATTCATAGGTCATAGGTCTTGTTGTCATGTGACGACGCTGCATCGGAATCCGTCGTACTGTTTCTATCATTTCATTACTTAGTCGAACGAGGAGTGCATCAACTTTTTACCTACGTCAGCTTGGACTTGGATGCGACTTGATGACAAACCGGCACAGATATGGGCGTGTACAACGCTAACCACGACATTTGGGTTTTTGCGCGTGACGCTAAAACTACAGAAAGAGGCGGCGAAGGCAAAACAAGTGAGACGAATGAGGAGTACATGTGACACACATCAGCACGAGGGCCTACCTGTTGTTTCTCTCTGGCCAGACACTCTTTGTCCCAGCGCTGCTGCACCTGCTTCAGCTTCACGTGGAGTTTCTGCACCTCGTCCACCTCCTCTTTCTTCCTCTCCGGACCCCTCTTCTCTACTTCCTCTTTCTTCTTGTCGACACTCCTCTGCTTCTCCTGCTCCTGGACGACAAACGGTTCAATATTTCCGGTCGCCAGTTCTAAAAAGGCGAACCACACGGGTTCACCGGTATCCGTTTGGTGGAGATCTATTTATTTGAACATAGATATGATGTGACTCGTACCAGACTGTTCTGGAGGGACGCGAGGGTTCGGATCTGAGGTCTTTCTCCCTCCAGGAGGAGGAGTTTCTGGACTTCATAGCAGCTGTCCTGGAGGGTCACGGCAGCCTGCCAACACAAGGAGGACACACCTGATCACCAGTCACTAACCCCGTCACCCGTGCATTCAGCACCTGCTTCGTCTTTTCTCACCTGCAGACTGTAGAGGAGCTGAGTCAGACTCTGAACGCTCTCCGCCACCTACAGAAAACGGTGTTATTACAGGGTGAAACGACAATGCAGGTCTATTTGATCATTGCCCATGGGGGAGGTGCGGCGGTCGGAACCTTCAACAGCGTCCCTTTGGCGTCCCCTCTTCTCGGCTCGACCGCCGGGCTCCACGGCGCGGCGTCCAACCCCGTCAGCTCGCTGTCCGATCCGGGAGAGGCGGAGCTCATGCTGAGTGTGCTCAGATAATCCGCTGTGGCAACGAGAAGTAAACGTCACTGCCTGCGCTTCTTCTTGGCAATGTGGTTCACCCACGTCGGTGACGATCGAGTGGTGTTGTGCGGGGCAGAAACGTTAACTTAGGGACGGGCATCATGAAAAGACAGTCAGAAGGACTCACGTTCGGAGGGAGACTCCTGAATGCTGCTGCCATGGCTGTTGTAGCTGCAGCACTCTGGTCCTCGGACCGGAGAGTTCGGACTTTTCCCGGTAAGGCCGTCACGGCTCTGCAGAATGGTGATCAGGTTCTTCGCTGCAGAGGGAGCAAAACTCGTGAGAGTGTTCTGCACGTCTGATCTTCAAATGCCGAACAACAATGATGAGAACAGATATACAGTATAGCGTATAGTTTGAATAATTATTCAGTCGCACTTTTATATAGTCCCCTTACAATATTGTATGTTTCAAATTTGCAGAGTCATCCTTTTGATGTTTTAGTCAATTATGGTCCCATTTAGTCAAATAGAGTCAAATAGACCATAAAGCAGGGTATGGTTTAGGGCGGGGCTACCTTGTGAATAACAGGTCGCTACCACGGCCTTTCACAGTGTGTTTTGAGTTCATGAAAGTTATTTGTGACATTTTGGTCTAATTCAGCAATTGGTCGTGCTAAGCTCCACCGTCTCATGTCACTTCTGGTTGCCAAAAAAACAAGAAGGCGACGGCCAAAATGCCGAACGAGTCTTCAAAACGGCAATCCACAAACCAATGGGTGACGTCTCCATGACCACATCCACTTCTTATATCCAAGCTATGATTTGAACTCCAGAATACATAAATAGGTTGATAGTAATGGGTGATATTTCCATGCCACTGGTCTTGTGAAACAAAATAAGGCAGGCTACTTTACGGTGGAGAAGGCCTTTGTTCAGATGATTGCCTCTTCTATGTCTCTGGCACCTCATCCAATAATTAGCAGGCCTGTATTTAATAATAAATAAAAAAAACGAGATGGGCTGCAGCCACCATTCATGTTTCCAGTTATAGCCGTGCTGTCTTTGCCGTGATGTGTCAAAATGACCGCTGTGAAAAAGGTCTAAAAAGCACAACAACTACTAACAGGAGAGTGAGGGAACGGCCACTGAGTGGTATGGACTGCACAGGGGAGCACGGTCTGTATCAGGGGCAGGGAAAGGTATACAATGTGTTTAAGATACATGCGTAAGTATAAAAAGATATATATAATCAATAATGTTGCTAAGAGACTCCTCTTTAGCAGTGTTTAATACAGCGTATTATTTTGACTGTCCACCAAAATATTTGTTTGTATTTTAAAATGTGTGTTGAAATGCTGTTGAATGGGACGATTTTACTAATAAATGACTGCCAGCACGATGCATTCAGGTTCATGTTTTCATGTGGGTTAGTCACGAGTCATAATCGTCAGCCCCGTTTAGGCTTGTTAACTTGACAGCCACACAGCAGCTCTCCCTCTCACCTTCTCTGAGCGCAGCCGTGAGCAGTGCCGAGGCCTGTCGCGGCGTCTCCCCGTCGGTGTCCGGTTGTACCAGCAGATGGCGATGCTGCGCGGGTTCTGGCGAGCGCAGGGTTAACTCCGTGAGCTCCGCGTAGAGCTGCAACTTCTCCTCCAGGCTGTTGCAGATCTGCTGGTCCCGGCCCGACAGCGTCTCTGCACACGGCACACAGGGAGATCAGGACTTAGGAAGGCATTGTGTGGTTCTGTTGAAGAATGACGGGGAGACGCACGGGTGAAGAGTTCCCACCTTGGAACTTGCCGATCTTCTGAACCCGCACTTCCGCCACTCGCCTGGCCTCTTCGGTCTCTGCGCTTCGCACCTCCTCCTCCTCCTCTTCCTCGGGACAACTGCCGGGGTCGACCAGTAGGTTAGATCACCAGTGACACGTGAACATGCACTTGCACACATAAACCAGAGTGTAAGCGGGAGCCCTGACAAACGCTGTAGACCCAAACACACACCTCTCCACAGCCTGTCGTATGTGTCTCATCCACGCGTTCCTCTCCTCCTTCGTGGTGGCGTGGACCTCATACATCTCCGGTCCCACTGAGGAGGCGGAGATGAGGAACATCCCTCTCTCCTCGTTGGCTACTTCTCGAACAATGAGCTTCTGCAGAGGGATTACAGGAGGCTTCTGGTCCTGAAAAATAGAAAAAAGCAGATATAAAAAGAACCCCGGTTAAGATGAGTAAAAAGATGGGGGAGAAATGAGGGGGAGATATGTTTTTTTACTTCAAAGAGTTCTTACCACGGCAGCAAACACAAAGCGCTGATCTTTCTCTTGGAGGAAAACCAGAACGTCTGTGAGCAGGAGAGCCAGAGTGTCTGAGAAGAGGAGAGAAGAAGTGCATGTAGATTGGTGCGCAAGTGAAACTCGAAAGATGGTGTGTCACAGATGGTGTGGCGCGGACCTTTCAGACGTCCCGTGGCGGTCTTCCAGTAGACCAGCCCTTTATACTGCAGATCCCTGTGCTTGCTGTGCAGGTCCTGTTTGCGGAACACCTTGTCGTTCTTTAGCTTGGCGAAGCTCTTGTTCTCCAGCCGCGCCAGCACTTCCTGCAGCTCCTGGCACCTCTCGTACCTATTCACGGTCAGGTCCACCGCGGCGATGACGTCACGGATCTGGGCGAGGGCACTCGATAGGTCGGTGTGCTCCCGACTTCCTTCTGTGGAAGGGGAAAGAGGTGTGGCATCAAAATGATATTTTATCCTCTGGCAAAAACAGTTTTCCTTTTTTTTTTCCTACATAAAGAAAAGCGTTAAGCACGTGCCAGCTCTCTGCTTATATAGCAACTTCATAGAGATTGGCTTTTATTTATTCGTCAACTGCTAAATGCCACAAGTCATGGAAAGTAAATATCATTCTTAAGCATCCAGCAAAAAAAAAAAAAAATGCATTCTCTCACTTTGCAAAAACATATTTTTGTTAAGTATGATGTTGAACACAGGAAATAATCTCTGTTTTTTTTTATAGTTAATATAGTCTCTAGTTGCGTCGTAGTACTTTCCATGCTGTAGTCTGGCCTGAAACAAAGCAAATATTGAAATCATGTAACAAATTTTAGACCATTTTGCTTGTGAGAGAACACAAAATCTGCCCCGTGGCTTTCTCTTTATGTTGCACATGTTCACAGTTTTGTTTATGGACACGGTGGAGCGGACGTACCCTGAGTGTAACGTAATATCCTCTCCAGCAGCACCGGGTACTTGGTGATGCGCTGAGTGACCAGCAGGATAAATTCTGGCACCTCTCTCCGTCTCACCAGGGTGTTATTGCTCTGTTGCTGTGAGCAGAGAGGTCAACACCAGAAGCAATGAGCACCTGTTCAAGTCGAGACATTTGACCGTAAACCACTTATTTAAAAAGGGCAGAAGCGGCCTGGAAGCAGGAGCTCACCTTGACAAAGTTTTGCAGTTTTTTGTTCTGTTGCTGCAGCTCTTTGAAGACGCCGACGGCCTCAGTGTGATGGCTGCAGAACTCCCCGTACACCTGCTTCATCTCCTCGGCGTATTCATCTGAGAACTGAGCGAGAGGCCGATCAGAGACCCGTATCCGAGCGCAGCGTTTACGTGCGTGAAACCGTCTCAACCGACCTGCTGGAGCAGAATGTCTCCGATCTGGTGGATGAGGTAGTTGCGGGGGTCCTCGGGCTGGGCCGCGGCCTGTCGGCGCTCCAGCAGCGCTCCGAAGAGGTTTTTGTGAAAGAGCAGCAGGGGGTCCAAGCAGGGGAAGATCCGGGCCACGCAGTCCAAGTCGAGCTGCAGCTCCTCCAGCATGCCCCTCCGGAACACCCCCGACATGACCGTCAGGGTTTGAATGTGGTGCAGCTCCGTCTGCATCAGCTCTATGTGGGGGGGGGGGGGAATGTATATTGAGTTATTTAGATCAGGTCCCAGTCAAGTCACGTCTGCTGTGAGTCTCTGGCTCCACCCACTGAGGCTTGAGGTCGGTGGCGGCTTCACAACCACAGACGCAGTTATGCGCTCACATGAAAACGCGAGAGTCAGAAGAATTGTCCCCACCGTAAATGACTTCCTGCCGCTTGATGGTGTGCCTGTCGTGTTGCCTGCAGAACTCCGGGCTGACCGCCAGGCTCCACGACTCCACCTCGAGACCCAGCAGCTCGGCGGACAGGTCGCTCATGAGCGGGGCGTCGACGGCATCTGTGCGTGGGACAGAAAACGATGAGCGGCGCCTTTTCCCCTCTCTACCTGCCTCGGTCTCCCGTCTCTGCCCGTTCAGAATGATGCAGCTGAACTTCTTATCTGCCACTAAACGTAGAGACCTCAGTCTTTGCTTATCTGCACTGGCTACCAGCAAGACTCAGGATCGATTGGAAGGTTTGAATGATTGCATTTGAAGCACAGAAAGGCCGAGCCCCCCTCCGATACTGATGGACTCTTTATGACGTAGATTTAGATCTTCATGCGAGGCCCTTATGGTTGTTCCAGGGGCCAGAGAGATTTAGCTAGCCAAAACGGTTTCATCCATCAAATCCCTTCTAAAAACACACTCTTATAAAAGGTATTTATTTATTTTATTGTTGAATTATTTTCTATGTTTGCTTGTTTAGGTTAGAGTTTTTTCATTAATTTGTTTAGTTTAATTATTTGTTGTTGTTGTTTAAGTACACTTAGCTTTTTGGTTTGTTCTTTAGTTTATGGATTGGGTAACACTGTGGCCACCTGCGGTTGTGTGTGTGTGTATATATATATATATATATATATATATATATATATATATATATATATGAGTAGGCAGGTACAGGACCAGCATGCACTGGGATGGGCCTATGTTTTTTAGTTTTTTTACCAGAGCAGGAGAAGCAGCTGTAGGAGTACCTTTGTTATTTTCTTTTGCTAAATAAATCATGAGAAACATGGAATCCTGCATGAACCACCAACCCATTGGGCATCAGCAGCGCTTTGATTGATTCATGCTTGGTTTTGAATTTTTCAAACAAATGGCCACCACATCATCATCATCATCATCATCACCATCATTATTATTAAATCCACTCCACAGTAATTCTCAATGTTACGTTTGCGCAGGTGAGACAAATCCCGTAGTAAGCTCGTCTTTCTCACCCTGCGCGGCGACTGGCGGCTCGGCGGACGGGGGAGTCGCCGTGACCGGCGTTCCCTCATCGGCCAGCGAGCTGTTGGTGCAAGCCGTCACGCCGCACTCACTGTCCACCCCCGCTGTATCGCTCAGACGTCTGCACAGAGACAAAATTAGTTGGTTAGAATTATTTGTATTTTTTTTTTTTTTTTACAGACAAAAACAGTGTTCGCACGGGCGTGCATGATTGTAAAACTACGGTTTTATTTACGTCGGCATTTCAAATTGATGTTCAAGATCGCATTGTTTCCCCTCAGAAATTAGATATCAAAGCTCGCTGCCATCCAGATGAATTCAATCAGTTTTGGTGGGTTAGCACCACCTTAGGGTGGATGTACTGATACATAACGCCACCCTCCTACCTGCTGTCTAGAGAGATGGAGAAGCTTTTGGAGAGAGGGCCGACTGTTTCCCTCTTCTCCCTGGTCGTCGTGGGAAGCGTAGACGAGGAGGAGGAGAACATGGTGGCCGGAGAGTTCACAGAGTCTGGAGGACAGGCCAGGGGAAAAAAAAAGAGCAAGGAAAAGGAATTAGTCACACTTTCCCCCCCCACCGCCCACAAATAAATACTTCAAATGCCAGCGTGCTTTGTTTTGCATCCATGTCGTCCCCGAGTGCGGCAGTGGCCCGCAGTCCCTTTCCATTGTTTGACTGGGCACGCGGCCCGCCGGTTGGGACAAGATGTTGTCGCAATGGTTGCTGATCGTGTTTGACCCTGACATCTTTGTCGGACACATCAAACACTCGGGCGGTGAAGACACAGAGCTTCACATCAAGGAATTAAAAGTTCCTTGACGTGCAAAGGAAACAACTCGAGTACACACACACAAACACAATCCAGGCCAGATCCCCCACTGAGACGGATTAAAATTTAACTTTTTTTTTAACCAGGGAAAGAACAACAAGTGGAGGGGAGTGAGTGTGTGTGTGGGGCGGCAATGGCTTTCATAATCGACAACAGGGGAAACAAGGGAGGACAGGTACAAACTTAATCAAAGACCAAGGGAGGACACACTAGGGGGGGTGAGGAGGGGGGGCACACTGTAATATTTGACTCACTGTGTGGGAGGGACAAGGTCTTGCTTTTCAGCAGCAACGCATTCCTCTCCTGCGGCTTCTGAGGAGACACATAATCATATCACCATCATCAGCAGCTGTAAATCGTAGCGTTTCCTGCTTTGAAATGCGAGGCTGTTGGATCCAGTCGATGCTGGAGTCGATTTGTGCGGAAACAAAAACTGCGGAAACAAAAACACCGAAGACGAACCCTCGTCACACGTCTTGTTAAACATCAGCAGTTTGACATGTTTCGAACACATTCCAGGAGTTCCTCTTTCACCAAGTGTTGGAATTTTAGTCTTCCTGTTGTACCTGCTTCCCTCTCAGCCTGTCGCTGATTTTTTTTGGTGTTTTGCCTTTATAGACGGCACAGGCGAGTGTTGCAGGAAACCTGGGGGAGGGGGGATGGGGAGGGTGGCGGGAATGACCTGCAATAAAAAGCTGGATTTGAGCCGGGGATGTCGCCGCTGCACGGCACGCGCCTCAAACCGTCGGGCATGGAGATTTCGAATTTCCGGTGATTTTGGGATCATATGTGAAACTTATTGAATTCAGAGTTTGATTAACAATAGCTGCATCACAGTGACAACACGAGACTGACATACTTTCAGATCAGGGAGCGTTCATTGTGTACTTAAAAGGCAACCTGTGGAGCTCGTCACCCCTGGTGGTAAAGGTCGCTAACGATCGGTCGAGCGTGCGCTGGTTCGACGCCGTTCTGCTGTCATTGCGCCAAAAAAAAATAATAAAAAAATTACAAATGCGCCAACAGAGGAAGTCAAAAAGAACACGGCAAGCTAGTAAACTCGAAGGGCAATCGGAGGGCGTGGACCTCCTCCAAGGCCGTTTCCGCAAGTGGAAAAAGAAATGTGTGCATCTGCCGCCGGATTTGGATCTGCGCCAAAATCGAATGAGTTCTTCCTCGGCCCGTGCTTCACCCATCCAATAAAGTCACTGGCTTCGCAAATGTTTAACCAGGAAGGGAATGCACGTGACACATTTGTTCCAGGGCACCTTTATTTCAAACTACACGTCATGTAACTGCATTTTGATCGATTACAGCGGGTTCGAGACAATCGTTTACAAAGAACATTTACAACTGAAGCAGCAGAGGCCAAGATAGTCAGACTTTGTGCTTAGTATAGATCAAGCTCCAATAATTCCAGACCCTACATTTCCCATAATGCCATCTACCGCATCTTTTTGTTACAAATGTATCGTCTCTATGCTCAAGCCGAGATAACCAGGTATTTTCTCTCTAATGCTCACAGACAGATAAAATGACCTGTATGTGTATCATTGGTGGAGTGGCCCTTTAATGGTAGAAAAAGACTTCTCTTCCTCGTTTGACTCGTGACACATTAAAAAGAAGTTCAAGCACGACTCGACATTCCTGCAAATATCTTAAAAGTATTTTTGTTTTTGATTTTTTTCCTTTTAAACTATTATGTTGGTTTTGAGATGAAATGAGGTGCGTGATGTTTTGACGGTTACCTTGCCGCAGGCTGCAACAGAATCCCGACAGTTTTTGTGGACATTCAGGAAACAGTCTACGGACAAAAACAAAGGAAATCCCGGTTAATTTCGTCAGATGATTGGTAACAAACCAAATGACACCGTTTCTGGAATCCGTGTCCGGGGCGGCTGCCAAGCTGCCCTGCTCCTCGCTGAGGGAAAACAGCGAGGCGGCCCCCGTGCAAAGAGCTTTTACACAAACCCTAAAACAGTTCGGCCACCGCGGGACATAAACACAACGACAGTGCTGACAGTAAACTACTCACTGGAGCACTGCAGCAGCTCCTTCCCAGAAACAGACTTGTCGCAGGCCACACAGAGAGCGGGGCCAGACGGAGACGTCGGGACAAACTGGTGTCCATTAGCGGCTCCCGCCTTCTCCTTTCCCTCCTTCACCTCTTTCCCCTTCACCTGAAACGCACGTCGTAAACATTCACAGAACGCACTCATTCACTCAGCTGAGGTTTATTGCCGCAATATCATAGAAATACCAGGACTCTGAGCAGGCCGGCACAAAGAGGCACGTGGCGGTCGTCTTCCCGCTGAGACACACCTGTTTAAAGTGGGGTCAGTTGTGATGAAGGGGGGCTCTGAGTGAGCGTTTGGGTTCACTTTGTTAAAGCCCAAGGGGACGGCTACTGTTGTGGTGCTTCATCCTTAGAGAGAGAGAGGGGGGGCGGGGGGGGGATTCCTCTGTGCATGTGTGTGACAGTGCAATGTTTATTTTCTCATCGGGCTCTAAGAGTGCATGTTTGGTTTTTGGACTCAGCATGTGCATCGTGCATCTGCACATACACGCAAACATGTTCTTGGACACATGCACAGACATTTATTGGATTGTACTATGGAATGTGTTTTGGCTCCTCTCGCTGTGTGTGTGTGTGTGTGTGTGTGTGTGTGTGTGTGTGTGTGTGTTGGGGGGGGGTCTACGCGTTATGTAAGAGGATATTTTCACTGCGTCCCGTTGCTAAGACCTGAGGAGAGGGGAATTTCTCTTTTTTTTTCAACCTCGCCAAATAAAAAGGCACCGCACGCAGACAATGGGCTCCCCAGCACAGGAATTCGGACCCGGCCTGTCTCGCCGAAGGTGGTAAAGCTTTTACTGCGGGGGAGTTCTGAAACACACGTAGAGTAGGGGGTGGGAGGGATGGGGGGCTTAGCTCACCTTGGTCTTGTTGCGAGTGCTGGACATCCTGCTCTTGAGGAAGCTGAAGGTCCGGCTGACTTTGTACTTCTCCGACTCGACCTTCGACGGGATGATGTACTTATCCCACTCCTCGTCCTCGATCCTGTGTCGCCGCGAACACGCCAGTCAGCAGCCATCGCAACATTCAAGTCCAACATGCACACTCTTTCTAAAGATGAACATTTCAGTACTTTCAATGCGCCAAGAGTTGGATAATCAGGTACGCTGGTGTCATGCTGAAATGAAAGAATGTCCAGACGGGCTCCCGGGAACCCTGGTCTACAGACTATTACTCTTAACAACATGCTTGGCATGCTTGGAAGGCACTGTGGACTCTAGGGGATACTATTTATAGCCTGACCATGGCAAAATGCAATTGATAATGTGTCAGCTATTTGCAGCAACTTATGCTACTTTCATTAAGCATTCTAGGTAAAAAAAAATAAAAAATAAAAAAGGTGACAGAACGAGAAAGAAGAGAAACATGCACATGTTTGCTGTGACCGGAAGGGAAAGAAGAAAAAAAAACATACAGCCGCAGAAGAAGAATCTGTGTGGTTAATGGATGAGTCGGGGAATGGTTTTTGGGGGGGGTTAGAGTGAGTTAAGCCACACATGCATGTCTGCGAGGCCGTTCTGGCGAACACGTACTCTTTGAGGAACTCTGTGAGGGTGAGGTGTTGGAGCGATGCGCCGCTCTCCTCCTCTGCCGACTGGGCCCGCTTACGGAAACCCAAAACCCTGCGTGGACACGACACACCTCAGGCCAGGGATGTAATGTTTCGGTCGACTCCAGAATGTGAACATGAATATGTGTGGCATTTAGGATGAAGAGTTGAGACAACCGCATGCGGATGGTCAGGTTGCTGCCTGTGAGACACTTATGTAGTCGAGCCTATCACGTTTTAGCCAGAGGGGACGTCCACATTTAGATGGGTGCTGATATTTTTGACATATTAGTCAGTGAGTCTCATAAGGCTGGTGTTGTGAATATCGAGACGTCTATTGTCACGTCTACTGTGTCCTCACCGATAAGCGATGCGCGGTTATCATCCAACAAAAAAGAACCTGCGTGAGCGCGTGACACATTTAGGACGCTGTGAGGTGAAATGAACTGCAAAATGAAGATGAGATTGTGTGATTTTTATGAAATGAAAACCAAAAAAAAGGCAAAATGTGCCACAGGGTGAGAGATTGTAAAGCAAATGTTAATTCAGTGCGCCTGTTGAAAAAAAATAAATAATCTACAACCAAAACACATGTCACAACATGTTTACGCTACAAATCCAGTATCGCTGATGTGGTCTGGAAAACAGCTGAGATGTGTCCGAGGTCTGGAGTGCAGGGGAGTTTTGATGTTTATTTATTTTAAAGGTTGCAATCAGGAAGTATGTCACATCCTGCCCACACTCAGACCCCAACCACAGGTTAAATACCGGAGATACACGTGAAAACGCACACATATGTAGGAACATTTGATCTAAAACAAAAAGAGGAAGGAATTGCTCCTGACCTCATGGAATGACACATTGTTTTCTTTTTTTACCTCTTTTCTCTGGTAGTCTCGGTCAGGCTGAACGCTCTCTGCTCTGTGAAGAAAAGAGTAACAAGGAAAGGCAAATGAGTACGTGTTCAAAACCCATCATCCCCGATCAGAAGGGAGTTGGAAGCAAATAGGAGAAACAGCCCGGATCCAGCTAGACCCCGAAAAAGAGAGACCAAACACGGCATATGAGTTTCGCCTCGAAGAACCAGATGACACCAAAGATGGAAAACCAAAACCCAAGAGAGGGAGACAAAATAATATGCACCAAAATGGAAGCAGAGCAGCCGCCTCAGGGTAGAAACAACTCCTCCTCCAGAAGATCTAAAAGATTTGCGTAGAGAGTATTTCATCCAAAGCCTTGGGATGTATTAAAAAGAAAAAGAAAAAGAAGAAGAAGAGTCTTAAAGATCCAGACCTCTACGTGTCAGTCATCATATAAATGAGTGGACTTTGGAAGACTGTTGTTTTGTTTAGTTTTTTGACAGAGGAAGTCAAGCTTTGGAGAAAGTCTGCTCTTGATCTTTTAGCAATTCAAAATAATAATGAAAGTGTTGTTTTTTTCCCCTTCCCCCTTTAAGACAGCGGTTTGTGCATTGCACAACGCGAGTGCCGCACTCGCCGCTGAAAAAATAAAAAAATCTTACCACAGATAAAAGGGCTGCACAGTCTGGGCCACAATGAGAAACATCGTTTGTTTTTGCAAAACAATTGTGTGAAATCAAAAAGAATCTTCAGAATCTCAGCTGCAAGCAAAATGTGCAGCAAAGTTATTGGGTTTTCTCCCAAGACTCGGCTGATTCAATCTCCAATTTTGGCCCAGATTCTCCATCTTTTAAACTTTTAGATCACAGTGGGGCAGTTTAAATGTACCAGATATGCCTTGCAATTGTGCAACTCTTAAAAGATCACCAGTTTATCCCCACGGGTCACCAGAAAGAGCAGAGAGACACACTGGAATGGCGACTGGCTTCCGAAGCCATTCCCGTACTTACTAACTTGGTTGAGGCGAGAGAGGGATTTCGAGAGAGATAAAGCTTGGAGAAGAGAGCGACCGCCGCTGCTGCTGAACGCACCATCTAGACGGGGGACAAAGCACGGCCTTAACGCTGCTCGCGTACGAGCGGTCACGCCGCATCAAAAGCGGAGCCGACGCTGAACACACACACACACACTTCACAGAGGTCCAGTTGATTTACGACACCTGTCCGTTGAAACATGTGGCACATGTGTCTGTTCAGCTGGCTCCCGGGGGACCAGAGAAAGGTCACAGGGCAAAAGGGGGCGGGGGTCAAAGTTCACTCACCTTCTGCCAGGTCGCCGACGGTGGCGTCCCGGTTCAGCAGCGGCCGCGACGGCTTCGCCTTGGGGGAGGAGTAGGAGTAGGAGCGCAGGCGAACCTCGGCTTCCTCCGGGTTCTGGGCCGAGGAAGCGGATCGGAGGGAAACGGATCAGGCACAGCAGTAAGTTCACAGGTTCAATTCTGGGAGCAGGAAGCTCAACTCATCCAACTTTTTGTCCACATTATTGAGCTGTTGACAGCTTTACTTTTTCATTTACAGTTTGGGGTTATTACTGTTTTAATGTGCTTGTAAAAGCACTTTTACTGTAAATCTTAATACAAAACAAATTAGCTTATCTGTCAACTGAAGTATCAAACCAAATTCTCATATGCCTCTCGAGCAACTGAATGAGTTAATACAAGTAGGCGATCAGAATAATAAGAATAATAAAAAATAGAACATTTTAAAAACTTGTTTTAAATCACTCTAGTTCGGAGTGAGAGAAACAGGAGGGGCGGTTTTGCAGGCGTTCTGTCTCACGCACATGTACAAGAACCATCACGTGTGTGTGTGTGTGATGAGGTGCACCTTGGCGAGCGTGTGCGTGTTGTCAGAGATCGTGCGGTTAAAGTCTGGTGACGCGACGAGAGAGTCCCCCTCCTCCCTAGAGATGGATCGCAGGATGGACTGCTTCTTCGCAGACGAGCAAGGGTAGGAGAGTCCCAGTAGGTCTTCCTCTCCACTGTCACACTCGAGACTGGGACTATTTACACACAAGCACACAAACAAACACCAAAAGGTTGGGAACCCACTGTGTCCTCGCTGACTCACATCATTTTGCACAGATGAGCAGAGACGAGGACTCATGGATTTAATTAGTAATGTTTATTATTGAGGTCATAGCTGGTGGTGCTGCTGTTCTGGACCACATTACATTGAGAGAGATGTTTCTAAGAGGGCACAGTGTTAGAAACACCTCAATGTGATTGCAGCCCGGCACGACAGCACCACTAACTATGACCTCGTTGCAAAACACATAATTGACTTAACATCTCTATGACGGAGTCAAAACAAAAACTCAACTTAATGGCAGAGCAGTTGTATTAGATTATACTAGATTGTACAGGCGTTCCTAATAAAGTGGCCACCGAGTGTACAGGCTTTGAACCGTGACACATTTTGCCGGTTTCAGTGCTAACGGAGAGGATCCTGCAGCTCTAAAGGAAACTGGGAGGAATGTTCAGGGACCTCAGCGCACAAACAGCTCAATTGTGTCCGGGCTTCCTGTCACTTTCCGCACCTTCACCGACTACAATCACGGCACAAAATGTCAAGAAAATGCTCGAGCTGAAACTCATAACGGATGCCACTTGCTTGTCGTGCTATGTGTTAGTCACGGGACGACCACAACAAGTTTCTAAATTGGTACGCTCATTTTATAATCCCCTCCCACCCCCCGCCCCCCCAAATAAAAATCCACTTGGCCATAATGCAGTGCGTTTGTTCTCTCACTTTAACATGACAAAACTAAAAGGTTCTGCAATTAAATAGAATGGCTCTGCCTTCGATTTTTCCGCCCTTCCTTTCTTCAATAATCAACAGTTATAGCGTCCTACCTCAGGCCCCGGCTCGCCTCGGTCAAGCTGCATCCTCTGCGGTTCAAAGCAGGAGAAACTGGCAGGCACGGCTGTGTTCGAAGCCTCTGCACCCCCTCGACCAAGCGGAAGGCGGAAGCCAGGGGGGAGGAAGGAAAAGACGGGGAGGACGCGAAGGGAGAGGGGGGAGACGTGTGCGGGGACGGCTCCTTGCGGCTCTCCGGGCCTCGGGTCCCCCTCTCCCCGCCGCGGGGTGAGGCCGGGTGACGGTTCTGGGAACAGTTCCCCGCCGGGGGAGTCGTGGAGAAGGAGTTCCAGCATGGGCTGCTGAGACGGGGCTCAGGGCTCACCTCTACCTCCTCCTCCTCTTCCTCCTCCTCCTCCTCCTCTGGAGACCGGTATTTAATATCAGCGCCATCCACCTGGAACAGAAACATTTGACATCACATGAGCCAGGTCCGTTTCTGACTTAATAACCTACTTCGAAAGAGCCGCTACCGTCGGCCCGTCTCACCTGGTCCACCAGCATGGCGTTAGCGTAGACTCTGTCTTTGCCGTGTATCATCGCTGAGAGTCTGGCAGCAGCAGCCAGAGTCGGGGACGGGGCCTGGCTCTCCCTTATGGACTGGCTTTTCTCTACAAAACAAAAATCGAGGGAGCCACACACAAAGAGAGAGAGAGAGAAAGAGAGAGAGAGTGATTTTTCAATACTATATTTGGTTTCCACAGCAACATCAAATAACATCTTGCAAACACCGGAAGTGAGGTAGACGTCCTGGGCGGTCGCACAACATTGTACAGGAGCAAGAGTCCCTCATGAGTGTCTGTCTGAATGGCGCGCACACACACACACGAGTGGGCGTGCGCGGAGTTCCCCGCCCAGCCTTCGATACGAGTGGAAACAACTCCCGGTGAGCACACAGTGGCATTGAGAGGAAACCCCTTCCAACACAGTAGAGTCCCTGTGAGCAGTGGCCTGGTGCCGCTGTTAAACACTCACTGCTCTCAACACACACACACACACACACACACACACACACACACACACACACACACACACACACACACACACACACACACACACACACACACACACACACACACACACACACCTCTCCGCCCAGCCCCCCTTCTCTGGGAGGCTGCTTCTGTACAAAACATTCTCCACAAACACGACTCCTTCTCGGAAAAGTATTCCAGGTCAGAAAACAACCTGCAGGTACGACGCACAAACACAAAGAGGCAGAGCGTTAACGAGCCGCTGTAACAGAAACCTTCGACGAGACAAGCCGAGCGCTGTCCAAGCTCACTTGCGCCACGCGATGAAACATAACTTACACAAAATAAACAGTGAATGTACAGCATTGAATAACAACGAAAGGAACACACAATTCCATTCATGCGGTGCACACAGCACATGGTGCACACGCTGTATATACTGCATGTCTGTGGACTGTATGTATACATAGACTGCATAAAACATGGACGTAGCCTCTGTGACCTCACCCGTAAGGTTTGCCTATAGGTAAGTGGGAACGAATGAAGCCAACGAATGAAGTGCCTTAAACTTGCATTCTCTCTACTGGCCAGCAGAAGGCGACTCTTCCGGTTGCAAAAAGAAGTCTGGTTGTATAGAAGTCTATGAGAAAATGACTCTACTTCTCTCTTGATTTATTCCCTCAGTAAACGTTGAAACATGAGTTTATGGTCTCAATCTCTAGTTTCAAGTCTTCTTCAATACAGCATGATGTTCATTTAGTAGATTATGGTCCATTTAGAGTCAAACAGACCATAAAGAGGAGTATGCTTTAGGGCGGGGCTACTTTGTGATTGACAGGTCTCTACCAGAGCCGTATATACGGTGTCTCTACGTCACTCCTCCGCAGTCACTTCAATATGGTCACTTCCGCTCACTGGTTGCAAAAAGTCAAGATGGTTACGGCCAAATTGCCGAACACGAGGCTTCAGAACGGCTGTCCACAAACCGCTGGGTGACATCACGATGACTACGTCCACTTCTTATAAGTCTATGATTTCAACATGGGAGTCCATGAGGACTGACTCAATGACTTCCACATTGGCTTCATCGCTCAGCACCCAGACAGTCGCTTGAATATATAAGGTATTTATAAGTACATGTAGTCTGCCACATTTAATGCTTATAACGCACCGTCCTGAATCCGACGCAGAGGTTCAACTGATTAGGAGTTTCAAACTGGGAGGAACCACTACTGAAAAATTATGGTTTGGTGGTCATGTGATACAATGAAAAGCTCCAGAACGGCACAGATGTTTCCCGTAGGTCACGAATGTCGAGCCGACAAGAACGAAAAAGGCGTTCAGGTGCTCAGTAAGAACGGGTACATTTCCATGACAACTGGGGCAAGCTCCACCTGTTGACGGAGACGACGGGATATACGATCGAAAGCTCCAGAACAGCTGCTGAAATGGACCTCGGCTGAGATTGTTTGGTCAACAGCTCTTTTCAAGGTAAAGATGCGCGTTACGTCTGAAACGTGATATTGAATGTTGTCAACATCTCCTAATTTGTTACTGCTACTAGTATATCAGTGGACAAATGTGTCTCGGTCTCTTTAATGCTGAATTTCTCGCAGTATGATTGCTGAACAACACAAAGACAATCTGGTCGAAAGAAGAAGAAAAAAGAAGAACCCCTCGCGCCTCGATTCTGAGGAACTGACACCAACTTGAAACATACCTGGTTGGTGAAGAACAGGAGACAGAAAACTACATCACCAAATAACTAGGAAATTGGTGCCAAGCATTCTTTGGGAATGTAGTGCTCGTCACACTAACCAGAAGAGGCAGCCTCATTAGCTCAGTTGTATTATTATGTTCCCAATGACCTCACGCTGGCCAAGCCGTGCCTGAAACAATGCCAGCAGTGCAAAAATAAAACATGTCTTTGGCGCCGCTCTTTTCCATCTAAACCCGTCGAGCAGATATCAGACTTTCTCCGGAGTTTCCCAGCAGCTAGCGCTGCGCGGAACAGCAGCATTTGTAGCTGAGGGTAAAACCAGAGCAACGATTGGCCTGCGCTTCCTGCAGGCGGGGTGTGCAATAAATCCGAGAGGCAAACAGGGACTCGAGCAGACATTGATGAGGACACCAGATGAGTCGGGCTCCAAATGCAGAGACTGGAGTTGAAACCACCGCGGGGGAGCCCCGCTCCAAATCAACCCCCTAAAGCCATGGGGTGTCTGCGTCATATCTCCCAGAACCTAAATGTACCATAAGGTTGCTGTTGTTAAAAAACGTCTGGGTCATCTTAGTTCCACGTGAGAACCCCGCACTGTACATGAACCTGTATCCACATACGTGACAGGCCACCTCCACCGAAGACCTTCCACTGTGTACGAAGCCAGGGACGGGGTCAGATTCTGGACCCGGGTCAAACCGCTGTCTGGAAGCAGATATACCGTTTCACACAAAGCCACTTCAGGAACTTGATAGACAGGGCCTAATAGTAAAAGGTTCTGGGGCCGGGTCCAAAACCACAGCTGGCTGCTAGGGGAAGGGCCCCCCCCCCCAACCCAACCTCTCGCACACCTCTCTGACCCATAAACATCGCCTCAGTGAACACGGCTGTCAGGCGCTGCGATCTGTGTTTAACATTAGTTAACTGGAAGGGAATAACAGAGGAGCGAGGAGTTCATGTTTCTAACAAGTTAGCAGAATCAATCTTTCTCGCAGGGGGAGGCCGTCTTTATCGGCGAGACGCAGATCGGGGTCCACGGGGCTGTTCATTTTCATGGGGGGGGTCTGAGGAATGCGGAGCAGCGCGTGGGGGCCCGGGTTCTATAGCACTTTGCTCAACAGACGGTGCATTTGGAGTGATGTGATATTCGGAGCATGTCCCTGAGTGAGGGCCCTCTACAGTAGTGTGTTGGGGGGGGGGGAGAGCCGCCGGAGCTCTACGGAGACCCAGACAAAGGCGGTAGTCAGTGGCCAGGTTTCCAGACCAGGGCAGTTAAACACAGAGAGTGACCCTTCAACTCTGTGCACACCCCATGGGAGAGGGAGATCGAGGGAGGCAGGATGGAGAGAGTGTGTGTGTGTGTGTGTGTGTGTGTGTGTGTGGGGGGGGTTGGCTGTCACAAGGGCTCTTTTCTCAAGGTTCGGCTCTCTTTCTCAGGCCTGATGGTGTGCTGAAAATGGCAAATGTCCAAGGCAAACAAGAAAATCCCGATTATTAATCTTGTAAACACCTCGGCTTGTTTATTATGAGTATGAAAGGGGGTTATTACACCCTTTAATGGTGTAAGTCGGCTTTTTTTTAAAGCGCCGCACCAAACAACTGTCACTCTGGAGAGAGAAAATTGGAGGAGCAGGGTGAAATAACAAGCAGAGTCTCGAGGAATCAAAACAAAGAGCTGTTATTGCCTCATAAGAGGGGGGAGCTCATTATCTTTCGACGGAGGGGCCGTTTCTAATCGTTAAAACGATCGGCCTTTTGGGTCGTGACACCTGCGGTCCCCGTCGTCGTGTTTACGTCTCAGCGCGTCACCGAGAGATCCAGGGGAGAGGTCAACTCAAAAGAGTGAAGAGCTCTAAAGCCACAAGATGTATTATTATTAAAAAATATAGAAAAGGAAAAAAGGAAAGCGGCGTGTGAAGCGTGCGGGACTTCCATCACATTTTTTTTTGGAAGCAACGCCGCGGATAATCTCGCAGAGGCTTAGGGGTAAAAAGAGGCCGCTGGAGTCGGGCCATGACACACACATGGCGGTAACTTGATCTCTCTCTTCCACAACAGTCACTTGCACGCAAAGCGATGGACCGGTTCGCCATTGCGCTTCAATGTGCCACTATTTTTAAGCATCCACCTCAGCTCTCACATGACGAGGCAAAACGCGCTCGCGTGCCAAGTTCAAGCGCCGACGGGATTAATAAAAAAATTATGTTTTGGTGCAGATTCTGGTAAACTCCCCATGAACACTAATCCTCACCTCCAGCGGCCCTTCAAGGGACTCTTCTGCTCGTGAGTATGAACAGCCCTGGAGCCCAATCACGGGCACACTTTGACGCACCCCCCCCCCCTTTGCGCTTTATGGCAGTCACACGAGGCCACGACTCCTCGAAAGGGGGACCATCTCTCTCTCTCTCTCTCACACACACACACACACACACACACACACACACACACGACTGAGACCCCCCCTCCCGGAAAAGCGCTCAATCGGCTTCGAGTGGACGTCTGACATTCCCCAACGTACTGTCACATATCTGGTTACATCACCGGCAAACATCCCGCTCCCGGGTTGACTCGGGGGGCCGCGAGCGCCGATGTGTGATGGGAACGGTCTAATTTTACCGGCATTGTTCCACGGTGAGCGTTTGTGGGGAAAAGTCTTCCGTTTGCCAGTCCGGTAATGTGATGCTTCCAGAAAGGAAAATAAAAAGGGGAGGAGGAGGAGGAGGAGGAGGAGGGGACCGAACCAACGTGAAACGTTGATTCTGTCAAACATGATCGGTGACACTTTAGCGGAGTTCCGACCAAATCTGTGAGATGGAAAAGTGTCCCCCCCCCCCCCCCCTCCCCCCGTCACCGAGAGAATGACTGTCATGTCAACTGTGACGGGATGGAAACAAGAAAACAAAAACCACCTCGACCCGGGTTTACCTTTCTTGCCCGTCTTCTTGCGCATCCTCATCTTGGGAAAAGAGGGCCAGGAGTAGTTGAAAGGAGAGTCCGAGTCTGAATCCATGTTTTTTGCGACCCCACTCAGGAGGGTGATCCTCACCCGAACGGGCTCAAGGCGTTTGGTAAATAGAGGTGAGCAGCAGATCAGTCTCCGTCCATGTTTTGTTCCCCCAGCGGCTCAAACGGACTGCGGACTCCAGAGCCCCGCTGCAGACGCTCTGACACTTCAGGAGTGAGCCAGCATGTTCCCCCTCTGTCTAACCCCCTCCCCCCAAAAAATAAAATCCTCCCCTTCCCCCTTCGACAACTCCGCACCAACTGTCCGACAGAGCCGGGGGGGGGGGGCGAACTCTCTTCTCCACTTTTCTCTCCGTCCGCCACTTTATTCTCCTGCCTTATCGGACTGCTCCCCCTCAAACCTTTAGGGGTCTCTTAAGTCTGGCTCCTCCAGCCATCTACGGCACAGAGGGGGGGGGGAGATCAACACATGCTCACAGGAGCAGGGGAGGGAGGGAGAGAGGGGGAGGACTGCCGGAAAGAGTGACCGAAGGAGAAGGAAGAAACAGAGAGAGAGAGAGAGAGAGAGAGAGAGAGAGAGACCCGAGTCCAACGTGGGAGGAGTGACTTCAGTCTGCGGGCGAAGACAAACACGAGGGGCAGACGGCTCTAGCGGAGGTGAGTCTCGGAACAGGGGGGGGGGGGGGGCATTAACACCCCCCCCAAGAGTTCATGCGATTGCCTCGGAAGATATGCCGAGCTGCACTCCACACACTATGTGTGATGCCACGTCTGAAGTCTCTCTCTCTCTCTCTCTCTCTCTCTGCAGTACATTTGGGGCTTGAGGTGGTAAAAGTGAGTTTTAAGAGAGAAATGAAACAATGGCAGCGTGGAGAGAAGCCAAACGTTGATTTTTTTTCTATTTACCGAAGGAATGTGACTTAAAACAAAAAGAGAGAGAGAAAAAAGGGGGATGAGAAGGGGTTTGTAGGCAGAATATATGAGGAGAAGGTGGGGGGTATAGGTACACTGAGACTGTAGAAAGTAGTTGGTGTGTGTGTGGTGGGGGGGGTTGGCACTGTACTGGTGAACATTAATGCTGCCTTTGTGGGGGTCTGTGTGGGGTTTTAATCCTTTTTTTTTTCTTTTTCCGGTCTCCAATTAGATCCCTCGGCCGGGGTTGGACACTCTTGTTAGCGTTACTGGTGTTGCGCTCGCTGTCTGTTGTCACACAGCCAAACTATCCCTCTCTCTCTCTCATCCCTCTATTTGACACACACACACACACACACACACACACACACACACACACACACACACACACACACACACACACACACACACCTCCACTCTCCCGTCCCGGGGGATCTCTACAAGCTGCTGGAAAACTGCATTCAGCAAAGCCGTGGCAACCCCCATTCAGCCACAAACAAGCCCCCTTTTTCACTTCCCCAAACCCCCTTGCCTCCTTCAGAGCACTCTTCCCTCTCAAACACACATGTGCACACAAACCCTGAGAACACACACACACACACATCCACCTCACTCCTTTCTCTCAGCCGTGGAGAGCGCAGCTCCTCTGGGATGAAGTGCCATTTGCTGTTTGTTCACTAAACTCACATTAAAATGCTGACCCGGGAGGATGGGTTGCATGAGTCTGGGGGTAAGTGTGCATTTTCTTTTTGGGGTGGGGGTACCTAAATCCTGGGGGCATTAGGAGGGCAGAAGTGGGGGAAGGATGGAAGACGAAGAGAGAGGAACCTTTTACTCTTAAAAGGTTTTTAACTATTACGCTGACGTTGAAAAGCCGGTGCAACCTGCTGAGGCTCTGCTGTATTTAATCACGGCCATGTCATTTCAATTGGAGAGTGGACAGAGCAACAGGGTGGTGGGGGGGGGACATGACAGCTACGCTCCAAATTCCTCATCCCTTGCTGAAGCTCTGGCTACAGAAGCCCCGTCTGTCTCTCCGATGACGCATTAGGTCAGCGATAACAACAGGAACTGGAATCCCACTACATGCTTCACTTGTTAGTTAAAAAAAATGAAATAAATAGAAAACCCTGGTGGTCACTTGTACGCCCCGACAGCTCGGGAATGTCTAATGAGGAGTTGAAATTCCTCAAGGGGTCAAAATAGGCATTGTAATCCCGGAGGAGTAACATGTATATGGCCTTAATCATTCTGAGTCAGGGCTTCTTTTTTTTTTTTAGCATGACATTGAGGGGAAACTGTGGAGGCAAAACAGGATTCAAGTGACCAGCTGAGCCACAAGAAAGAGCGTTTGAAGGGGACCGGTCGAGGTCGGAGGCAAGCGGTCTTCAAAGACTAGAAAATTTGAAAAATCCTCACACACACCAAAATGGCTAAACCGTACAGCTTGGAAAACAACACCAGCCGCAGGACGATTCAGATTGCAGACGTCCAGTGCCAAGTGTTATAAAAGCCCGAAGCCTCTCGCTTGTGACCGCAGCATTCTTACGCCGAGGCATCGGCCTGCTCTGTGGCGATACAAGCCAATTATTAAACCGCGGGATGTTCCCGCTCCCGGATCCTTCCCCTTCCTCTGCCCCCCGTGCAGAAGCAGGATCAGTGTGAGGCCACCTTTCGGCCGTGGAGTTGGGAGTCGACTGTCACCGGCAGCAGGAACAGGATGACTCAGGATTCCTTCTCAGGGCCATGATCGCTGTAAACACAGTGACGTGACTCCAGAGAGAGAGAGCGAGAGCGAGAGAGAGAGAGAGAGAGAGAGAGCGAGAGAGCGAGAGCGAGAGCGAGAGCGAGAGAGAGAGAGAGAGAGAGAGAGAGAGAGAGAGAGAGAAGCTGAAATGTGATCTCATAGTCCTCCGGGATGGTCGAGACTTGGGTTCCGAGTTCTGTTCAGGAGAGGAATTGCTTCCTGCCGTAATAATTAGAAGCCCCTCGAATAACCTCCCATGAATATCGTGCCACCTAAAACAACAACGATTGGTCTCGGCCTGCGCGAAAACACATGCGCTCCAGCCGGCGGCACCGCGAGCTCTACAATTACAACCGTATCTAAAAACAGGCTTCCGAGGAACGTGACCTCGCGGTGCCCGTTTAAAAAAAGACAAATCTTTACCAGAGTCAAACAGCGATGGGTCGCCCTCCTCCTCCTCCTCCTCTTCGTTCAGGCAAAACATCAGCGGCTCCTCGTAGTCCTGAGGAGAACAGAGCAGAGAACCTTTCACCGAGAGCAGCGACGCACATTTCCACAGTGGAGACATCAGTCGTCAGGCTTACAAGCAGAGTGGTGGACCTAAGTACAAAAACACAAGTGTCTGGCTTGTGCCTGTGTGTGTGTGCCTGTGTGCGTGTTTGTGTGTGTGTGTGTATGTGTGTATGTGTCACAGGGCAAGGTAGCCATCTGCTTCGCATAAAAGGGGTCCCATTGGATGACCGGAGTCATGCGTGCACGCCTCTGAAAACACACTTGACTGCTCACACAGTTGTGCAGTTCAGCGGCGTTCAAGGCGCAAGGTGCCGACTCCCGACACCTCAACAGTGAGCGCGAAACAATGCGCAGCATTGAGGCGGCCGGCGTTGCATCTGGCTGATGCAGATGTGTTCACAGGGATTGAGTGGCGCCTTTGAGAGTTTTAAAAAATTTGAAATTAGATATGCAGGATTTATTTTTCTTCTTTTGTTCTTTTTTTTTTTTTTTCAAGCAACGCCTGATGTTGGGAAATAGTTCAAAGTGCACACACTCGCGTTCATATCCGACTCAACACACACACATGAGATGTGCAGTACGAGAAGAGAAACTATATTTCCGGTCGTGTTTATGAAGAGAAGATCCTCTACCGTCCTCGTTTTCAAATACTCACAGTTTCCTCGACAGCTGCTCCGTTGATATCAGAATAGAGTGCTGAAAGAAAGAAGAAAAAAAATAATTCAGACACAGGAGCTGCTACACTTCAAAAGAGACTCAAGTGAGCACAGATGTTTGTCATTTTTCTTTTACAATGTATGCACCATGTAAAGTCTTAATTCTTTATTCTATTTTTTTTCACATAACCTGGGGAGATCTTTACCGTGTGGCCTTGATCTCCTTTCTTTACACTTAACTACCACATGCATTCCAGATCAAAGGACACGGTGTACGGGTTGGGAATTAGTGTTTGGGTGGTGTGATGGGAAGCCTGGCGGGGGTGGGAGGGGTCACGTAAAAACATTAATAAAAGGCATAGAAATGTGGGAGAGGGAAGTGGCAGCGACCCATGAAGGACGTACAGGTTGGGAAAGGGGGAAGAGTAAGGAGAATCCCAGCTGAGAGGAGAAGATGTAAAGTACAACCTCAATATGACAAAGGTCGTCTCTGCGACACCGTAAGACGCATCACTGGCTCGGACGTCGCCCAGAGACAGACGGGTGAAGGGACACAACCTTGTAAAAGAGACTTGTGACCTTTCCAAATTTTCGTCCCGTAACCAACTAAATCTCTCCCCAAATATACCCATGAAAGTCCACTGACACGTAAACAGAAGTACAAAAACATGATCACGGAAAGTACTTTCGGATAAGGCTGTAATTTATGAGTATTCTTATCAGCCGTTATCTGTCGGCGGCTATTTTCGTTTTAGGGTTTTGATTAAGCGATCGTTAGAGATTTTTAATAATAAAACATAAATTAAAAAAAGCCCAGACCCAGAGGTGACCCAATGATTTCATTAAGCGGTTATGTTTATTTGATTTTAAAAGGGACAATGCACATTAATTAACACGAGCAGTTGAGTCCATCATCCATTAGTCACACAGGCTCAATTATTAGCCGACTTATCCAATGTTTTTAAAGCCTGCTTATAAACATTGTTTTTTTTTTACTGATGAGGTCCGACCTGTCCGTGTCCAGCTGGTTGGAGAGCAGTTCATGCGCGAGAGAATCATGGCACTGATGTGCAACTTTGAGGCCTTGGTAGTCAGGTTGCCAAATTTAATTGGATTCTGTTCACAGCGTTTTCCTAACTTGGTGTCGGGTGTAAATTGTTAGTCTATTATTATGCCTGAATATTTAAACTGACGCACCACTGGAAGTCTTCTCCCCGTTATCTGGGTCTGGAGCTCTTATTTGAAGATTTTGAAACAAAAAGACACGCGTGCAGTTTTGCGGACAGGGAGGTGTAGACATGAGTAGTTTAACCGATCTATGATGGTGACAATTGAAGCGGACGGTTCTGCGGCTCGCTTCTTGTTTTTAGCATGTAGATATATGAAAGTATCATCAGCATTCAGCTGACAGGTCACAGTAGGCGGACAAACTTCAGGTAAATCATTTTTTTGAGGGAGTCCTGGCCAAGACATAAATAGCGTGTCGACTCCATCCCAAACACAACCTTTGCTCTCTTGAACATCATGTGCACTTTGGAGTTGTTCTCTAATAGCACTACTTATAAACTAATAGCTGGCTTGCTCTGCTATCTTGCACACTACATTCATACAGTGATTCACACATTTCAAATCAAAGATTAGATATGTTTGGTTGCTTATGATCATATAACCCCTCTTTCACTGAACTGTTTCCTTCTCAAGAATCTTTTACTTTCATTTTCCCTTTTCCCTACCTTCTTCATTTTAGACCTGCAATACCTTAAAAAACCCACAGGAGAGCAGTCAATGTACACAGTATCGAGCCTCAAACCACAAGAACCAAAAGAAAAGTTAAGAAGAAGAAGAAGAAGAAGAAGAAGAAGAAGAAGAAGAATGGATGGTGTAGTTTAACCAGGCCTCTCAAACATATTAGGAATGTATGTGTGATACCGTTCTCCGTGGGATCATCCACCAGCTCTTCTTTCTCTATGATGCTCTCCACGCGTTCCCTCCTCAGAGCTTTGATCTGTGGGAGGGAAGGCGATGTTTAAGTCAGAAGATGCTGCAAACTAATGTGCACTGATTTGAACTGGCTTCATTCTAATGGGACATCAGTTGCGGAATTGTTTATGTCAATGTGCTATCTGAACTGCAGGTGTATTTGCACGTCTGATCATATTTGACAGTGGTCCGTACCGCTTGCCAGAACGAGTAAACCCTGATGACTCAAACTCACCTCTCTGAGGAAGTCCTCGTCTCTGAGCCGGTCCCTGAGAAGCAGGACGTCAGCGTGCCGGCTCTCCTCTGAGCTCCACCGCAGGTTCTGTCGGACCGTCAGAGTCAGGTTCCCCGTATCGTGGCAGAACCTCAGCAAGCGGGACCGATCTGCCCACACCTGGGACAGACCTGCCGGAGGCGTGGCTAGAGGGTTGGGCGGGCTGCAGCACAACGGGTGGGTTAGTTTAATCCCCGCCCCCCTCCCAAAAAACATTAGAATTGATATTCTGAGAAAGGGTTAAAAATGTGTATAGAGACTTTTCAAGCCATTAGAATATATAACAAATTGTCTAAAAGCACCGTCAGATGATTTGTCAGGCCACGTAAACAGGCCTTTAAGGGTGTGCTTCAAGATTTATGGATCCCCATTGAGCACAACACATTCCTGAGTTTGACAGGTAATACTAAGAAGTGTTTAGCGTTTGTGTTCATAAACTGTACTTCAAACCGGTATATTTACAGTATTCCAGAGATCTAAAGAAGGCAATGTGTGGCCGTTTGCACGTTCTCTCTCTCTCTCTCTCTGTATGCATCTGCTCTGTGATCGACTGGCGACCTGTCCAGTGTGTACACACAAGGTCAGCTGGGATCGCCTTTCCCTCACTGCACACGGCGGAACCTGTGATTTTCTGAATCTTACTGTGTGAGCAGCTCCAGGAGCTCGGTGTGGTCCGCCGTCTGCGCCAGCTGCAGTGGAGTGACTCCCTCTTCGTTTGGCAGACTCACAGCCATCAGACCCCCCGGCTGGCAAAGCAGCAGCTCGGCCAGCCGACACAGACCCCACCGCACGGCCAGGTGCAGGGGCGACTCCCTGAGGGTGTGCTCTGCTGAACGAGAATGATGTGAGAATCACGGTAAAACTAGAGCCAGTGGGTGAAATGTGAGATAAATAGGAGGAAACTAACACCGCAAGAATGTCGTCTTGATAACCACCTCCTTTTGATAATTAACCTAAATGTCAATGATTGATTTATTCTCCCCCGCTGCGCTGGATCTCTCCGCTCCACTGACCCACTTTGAGGCCATAAAGGCTTTTGCGACAAAGTGGTGACAGCTTTTTTTATTGTGACGCTCAAAGCACAGATCTGTGTCCAGGTAACGTGGCCTGCATCCAATCAGCCAGCTGCACTCAAGCGACTGGTAAACTCGGAGTCGTGCGTTCACCATTATCTTCGTGTAGTTTGATCTCCGAACATTTCTTTAGGTTTAGCGTATTATCATTATTATTATAAAAAATTTTAAAAAGTCAGCACATTTCAGCCGGATGAAGGTAAAACAGTCAGATCCTCATTAACAAAGCAATAGAAGCAGCTTACGATATTGCACAATACCAGCTCTGTAGTCTAAAGCAATTCAGTGAAGCTTATAATATTTCTTCCTTTTGTGAAAGTATGCGTCTACTGTCACTACTTTTGGTGTGTTTGGTTTTGTGGGGTTTTTTTGTGTGACTTTAAATGCACATTAAAATGACAGCTTTTGTTACCGGTATAACCAGCAAATTCAGACCTCGACACAACGATGAGTCGCGGACTGCAGTGAGTCACATCACCATGAATGGCAGTGCGCGGTGCCGGCCAGCCACCGCTTTTCAAGGCAACTTACAGAGGAACAAAGGGGCCAGACGGATGCTGTCCGAATTGATTGTGCACATCGGACACTAAAGCTGCACAAAAATGTGGCAAGAGGAAGAGAGCCAAAAAAAAACAGAAAACACACTGGCAATACGGTCCACACCGACTGATGGACTTTTAATAGGATAGTACTGAGAGAAGTGTCATAAAATGAGGCAACTTTTACACATTGGGGTTGATGTGGGCTCTTTCAAATAGAAACTAAACTGAAAGCAGTTTTATTTGACTTATATAAAGATTATATTAATCTTTGCCTTTTTTTTTTTTATGGTGGGCACACATTACGGGTAATAAAAGCCCCTTTCACCCACAGACTGTGAGGGCTATCTATGCGTGCTAGTTTGCAACTGCTGGGCCAAGGGCCCACTGGTCAGCATCATTGCGTCATCTAGTGGGCCACAGGTGTACTGCACATATGGTTTGATTATATTTTAAAGAAATGTTCTTTGCCGGTCTGGGCAGTCCTTCTTCCCTGTGGCAGCGTGGGCTTCCTCCCACAGTCCAAAGACATGCAGCTTAGGTTAATTGAACTCTAAATTGCCCGTAGGTGTGAATGTGGGAGTGAATGGTTGTCTGTCTCTATATGTGCCCTGCGATGAACTGGTGACCTGTCCAGGGTGAACCCTGCCTTCGCCCAATGTCAACATCAGGTAGAGAGAGAAAAACGTAATTTCACTGTTAGCTAACGTTCCCTCGGATGCAGTGGCACAAAATAGATTGCTTTTTTTTAATGAAAAAGTGACGTGGGAGACAACGCTGCGCCGAAGTAAATGCTCCAAAGCGGGTGGTGAGGAAATTAGCCTAAATACATTGAATATGGATTCATAATGGTAGTGATGGGTGAGGGTAAGCAGAACGTATGTTTTGGTACAGTGGCATAACCCATATTCACTTTATCTGTCCTCCTTTTTTTTCTCATTTATTTGAATTTATCTTTTTTTAAATCAGAAGAGAGCCTTAAGTTACAAAAAGTTGAGAACTGCAGTTTTTGGTTTGTAAAAATTCAGCTTCTCTCTTTGACCGAGAAAATTCTGCACCAGGGTGCGAGCCTCGTTGAGCTATAAAGACATAGTTCAAAAGATAACACTTTTGCCAGCTGTAATAAAAGATTTTAATGCACAATTTTTCATGGCTGCACTCCAGAGAGCATCCACGATGCCAAGCTCCAATCAAGCTATTTTTTGACAGAATGAGGTTTAGTATCTCTAGTTTTTCCAGTCCCTTTGAAAAGGCAGCACGCACAAAATGTTATTGATGAAAAATGTATAATTCAGTCGCGTACAGCAGCAGCGCTGATGTCATGAGCGTACGTTATCGAATTAACTGCAGACATTTAGAAGGAGACGCTACAATGAAACAGACTGCCTTAACTATGTTAATGCTAAATCCAGTTTGTTGTTTGTGTAGGTGGCCCCACACAAACACTCGGATCATAGAAACAGATGGTGGCATCTCGTAAACGCGCGCACACACACACACACACACACACACACACACACACACACACACACACACACACACACACACACACACACACACACACACACACACACACACACACACACACACACACACAGATTTATTGAGCTCTGCCTCGGGCTACTTCCAGAAGGAAAGGCTCTATTAACCACATTACATGCTGTTTAATTGCCTTTGATGAATTCAACAGAAGCACACATGTGACCGTGTTCACTTCCGATTTCAGCCCAGTAAAGATGGAAAATGGGAATGATGGTGGGGGACAATGAGGGAGATGAAGAGTTCACCTCCCTCCATTCCCTGCATTTGCCCTGTGAAAGCATTTTTTTTGCAAATACAAAGCATCCTAAACCTTCCTGATCGAATTTCAAAAAAGTTCACAGATATTGTTGTATAATGAAAAAGAAACACACCAAAATGTGCTTCTGACCAACACATCTGCTCAGCGTGATAGAGTCATCCCGTTCTCACCGTCTCCACCGTGGCTCCCCAGCACGTTCCAGCTTCGGGGGATCTCCAGATTGGCCATGGCCAGGGCCACGCGGCGATCCATCGCCCAGCGGGAGCTCTCCTGGCCCAGGTTGAAGAGGCTGCTCAGCTCCCGGTGATCCGCGGAGCTCAGGCAATGCCCGTGGATCACCAGGTGCTCTGCCAGGTCCTGAGAATTAAGGCGGTAATGAATAAGATACAATCTGTGATAAAAAAAAAAAAAAGTAAAAACTACTGCTATGCAACTGGGGATTTTTTTGTTTTTGTTTTCAATGCAAAACAACCTTTGGAGAATTGTATGACTCGAGGCGTGTGATTCACTTTTCATTGAAATTGTTTCATTCTTTTAGCAAGCAATGTTTTTCAACCAAATATTACATACAGCATGAAGAATCTGTGTGCGTGTTGAATGTTTTCACCACAGGGTTGCACAAACCCACGTGAGACGTAAAAAGATCGTCTTTGTATTATCGTCTTTACCTGAGCGTCATCTTGGACATACTCCAGTGAAGCCCCGCCCACCCAGGTGACGGGTGTGGTTTGAGAGCACAGGTAGGCCTGGACAGAGACCACCTCCGCCAGGTTGTGTCCTAAAGACGGACACAACACAGCAAAAAGCCAGACTTTTATATATCCGTATTCTATAAGAGCATTGGTTGAAGCTGAAAATTTTTTATAAAAATACAACAGACAAAATGCAATAAAATGAGCGGAAATTGATGGTGTAAACAAATCTATCACTCACATTATATGAATAATTTCTGTCATATGCATTGAATGCGTTGTAACTGTTATGTTGTTCATTCTGTACACATGACATCTATTGTACTTCTGTCCATCTGGGAGAGGGATCCTCCTCTGTTGCTCTCCTGAAGGTTGCTTCCCTTTTTCTCCCTGTTAAAGGTTTTTTGGGAGAGCTTTTCCTGAACCTATGTGAGGTCCTGGGACAGAGGATGTCGTATGTGTACAGATTGTAAAGCCCTCTGAGGATAATTTGTAATTTGTGATTTTGGGCAGTAGAAAATAAATTGAATTGAATCTATCCAAAAACAATTGTAGGTTATTTCAACCCTGGAAAGTGCCTTAGAAAACCCTTTAGTGTGGTGAACATAATGTTCTCAAATTGTCATTTTGTCTGTTAATTAAAAGGCCCTTTCTTCTTCTTTTTGGATGGAGAGGGAGAACTACTTTTAATAGTACCGCGATTGTGGAGAGGGCTCAAGTCTGCAGGTCTGCCTGTTGTCTGTGTCAACCTACACGGAGGCTCGGTAATGTTGACATATTGTTTATGGAGCCGTTTCCCTCCTGAGAGGAAGCTGATAAGATTCTGTGCCTTTCCAGACCTCAAGTCACAGACTGTGTGTGTGTGTGTGTGTGTGTGTGTGTGTGTGTGTGTGTGTAGATTGAAATAGTGATATACTGTTCCTGAGTAGATCACAGACCAGATTGCAAAACCTGGGGTTATCAGCATATTAACTTTAAGAAATTTAGCAAATTACCACAAAACACATCCAATAGCACAGCAACACACACACACACACACACACGAGCATACCCGGCACTATAAAGCAGAGCATGACATCACTCTGAGCCCTGGTGACATGGACCAGAGTGGATCCCTCCAAAACAACGTAGACCTCTGCGTCCTCCGGCACCGGGTCGAACCCCTCCAGCAATGCAAATACCTTCGCCTGGCCCTGAGATGCAGAGAGAGAGGGAGGGAGGGAAATCACTATGATGCCAGAGAGACAAAACACATATCCCTTTTCCTGAAGACGCACATTTCTTTTTTTTTTTAGATTAGGACTCCATTCTGATCCGGTGTTTTACATTTCCAAAAAGCACACCAAATCCCCCTACAGCGTGCCTCTCCAGGCTACAATAAAACATTCACCCTCAATAAAAACAGGAATGTCTTAGCGTCTACTGCAAAGACCTGCACTGATCCCGACAGGCCAGAACACTCGAGGCTTCTGATCCGAGGCAGAAGAAGGTGAAAGAGGGCAGAGCAGTCACATTGATATGTGGGCTGATTAGAAGAAAAAAATATTTGACTGCATGTTATGCGACAGCCTCACTCGGCTCATCATCCTCACTGAAGAGGCCCAGGTTCAGTCGTTTCTAGGTCATTGATTTATCTAGGGCAGGGGGCCATTTCAAGTTATTTGATACAGGCGCTAATACAGTAGCTGAGCTTTGATGCCAAGACCAAAGCTGGAAGTTGAGAGGGACCGTCCAAAGGAATGAAAAAAATAAATAATTAATATCATTGCAGTCATAACCTATGATGGAAAAAAGCACAATATTTAAAACAAGTTGAATATAAGCATAAGATAAGGATACTATTTTTAAAAAAGCATAAATGTCCTTATTTATGTCTGTGTGTGTGTGTGAGGTAGTTATAAACGTGAAAATAAAAAAGTACACCAATCAGAAACAAGTAGAAACTGATTGAGCAAAGATACAAAGACAAAACATTCACTTTTAGTTTAATTCCCTCGGGATAATATTAGTAAAAACAAAAAGAATCATCTTCCAAGGCCGCGGGTCTGTTTTTTTTTTACTGTCGCTTTCCACCAACATCCACCAGTTGCAGGGGAAGAAATCTATTGTGGAAGATCTCCATTCGTTAAACTACAGTGGCCTCAATAGAGCGGACGGCAGTGCAGCAATGGTTTCATTCTGGGGAACACGTCAACCCACTGACTGAGGCAGGTTGGAGAAAAAAATAAGGTACACCCAAAAAGAATGAACATCTCAGATTAGTGTTAGATTTTGAAGTAATTTCTCTTTTTCCTCACTAGAGTCCATCTCTCAGCCTTGAATCAGCTGACTGAAAAGCTCACAGAGGCCCTGCGAGTAATCCTCTCTCTCTCTCTCTCTCACACACCTAATCCCACCTACAGGTTTGCTTTCTGATCACATGTTCTTTGACAGTTGACAGAGGGTAGAGCATCCAGTTGAACACAAACTCTAAAATGTCTACACAGCTTCTCTCTCCTGTGCCCTCCTTCAGACCAGATGTTGACTCTTCCCCTCGCTGTTAAAATGTATTAATTTATGTTATTTAGTACAGTTCTGAGGAGCAGGTGTTTCATTCGTGTCATTACATGGGCGTTCACAATAGACGTTTGGTGACCTTTAAGTAACCTTGACGATAAAAGGAAAACGGCATTGAATACATGTCAAATGAGAAAGGATTGAAGTGACTGAATAGAGTGTGGAGCCCCATTTGATCTTCAGAGAAGCATTAGCTCTCATTAATGTTTGCCCAGGTTGATAAAACCAATAAAAGTGGAACCAGTGAAGAAATGTTTGATCGCGGTCCGTCGCTGTTTGACTACGGCTTAACCCTCCGAGACGGCATGTCCATTCAACAGGTTCAACACAAGCCGGAGACAATCGCAGATCAAACTGATCGCAAGTGCCAAGTCCCTCTCTGAGTAAAACACAAAAACACTTTATGAATGAATCACAGAGTTACTGATTTGCTAGTTAATACACACAACATGCCAGGCTGCTATTGTCACTGACGTGATGATGGATATGTTTTTTTTCTTCCTCCCCCTCTATGAAACTATGATTCATTGCTCAAATAATCCAACAGCAAAAACCTTGAGATGTTTCATTCGAAGACCAGTAAAGTCCCAGTTTGATCAAAGCCCAAATCTCTTTTTTTTAAAATGAGTAACTTTAGTGAATCTGGTTAATGACATGGGCACAAAACTATTCCTTTCAGATACAATTGTTGCATTTTCATTAAACATTGGTCATGAGCACAAACCAAATTAAATAAAATATAAAAAAATAACAAAACATTATATATATATATATATATATATATATATAAATTAAATAAAAAAATATATAAATATAAAAAAATATAATATACATAGAAATAAATAAATATATAGAAATAAATGAGGCTGCTGATCTCTCACTACATTGCAAATTGAAAGCTATTTTAAAGAAAGGGATAACCAACTCTTTTGAGATTAAACCAGAGAAGCTGGTCTCAAACCTGACTCAAACTTGGAGCACATACTCACATACAGAGGTACTCTCCTCCTGCTCAGCTCCATCTCCAGGAAACTGCAGGCAAACGTGGACATAAAAAAAAAAATACCTTTGAGAGAAAGAGAAAACAAGGAAAAGTCACATCAGTTTAGCCCCACGTGACTCCTCTGGTTATTCTGCATCTCTCCTCTGATCCTGAAGAGATTATAAAAAACCTCATCTGCGCCACTGCCAAGCGGAGTCAGAGGTCCAGCGATGGAGACAGGATCATCTTTTGATCTCAAGTGTGTGAATAATGATTTTAATCATGCTTTTGCACCAAATATTCCCCAAATCTTTTTTGCAGGCAGCGCGTACCTTACTTTTGTGTGTGCGTGCGCGCGCGCGAGCTAAAGTAAGAAATCGGTCGAGCCTCAGATCTGCTCATCATCAGGGGCCACTTCATAAACTGGACACAACAGCAAGGTCTCAAGACATGCGTTTCTTGCGCAGTCACATTACATTCATAACATACTCATAATCATAACAGACGTCACAGTGAGCAAAAGCATGAACTCACCGAGTTAGAGCAGTTTCAGTCGGTGATAAATGCATGGTCACAGAACAACGTCGGACATTTAGCACTAAAACACGACGGTTTATCCTCAGAGACGCTGCTGCTGCTCCAATGTATTGAACTCAGTTTAATGTTGACCTATTTCGCCGCAGTGAGGCTCTCTCACGGGGCTACACTTCACCAGCACAATAATGACGACGTCAATAATGTCGTGAGAGAGACACGTTGAGAGAAAAGAAAAGTCAGAACGTCAGTCAGAACCGGGTTCACATTATCGACGTACCTCCGTTCACAGGAGCTCAAACTCCGGCAGAAGAAAACACCGACCGTGCGCCTAAATTCGGCAGGAAACGGAGCGACAAACTCTGGGACTCATTCCGCTTCTTTTATATTTGTGTTGCTAGCTGCTATAGTTCAGGTGTCACGCGCTACAAGTTGAGGAATGGCGTTGGGCCGCTGCCGCCGCTGTTGTTTATCCCCCCGTGTGAGCGGCAGCCTCCACTGACACAGACGCCTCCTCCGCCTCCTCCTCCTCCACCTCTGTTGATGCTCTCCGTCTTCCGTCTGCTTCAATGCAAATTCCTCCTTCTCCATGAAAGTTGACCGCTTCTTTGAGGTTACAGCGACCTCTGGCGGAAGGAGATCAGACGGACGCAGAAAACAGGGTGACGACACCCACGTGGTGAAATGTGCATCATCCGCAGAGACTTCTTCAACCCATTTGAACACAATCATGATTGGTCGGTTTCAATATTACAAAGATTTATTTACATCTGCTTATGAAAACATGTGCTGATGCCCAAATATTATGAAAACACAGGAGCAGACGTCCACAGTTAAATCATTCGAAACAAACTTACACACACACACGCACGCACGCACACACACAGAAAGCGTAATTACAAGACGTCCAATAAAAACACTTCCCATTCACACAGTCTTCACATGGTAAATGCATGTCCTCTTTTTTGCCCGTTGTGCCGGAGTTAAAACACCTAGAGTGACGCAACCATGAGTTTGTCTGTCTCTTAAAAACATGTTCCAAAATGTTTCCCCGTTTGGTTGACGACAGGAAGTGTGTGTCCGATTGTTTTCGAAAAAGAGGTTTTAGAGTTGTGAAAGGCACTAACTCAAGTCTGAAGCTGCCCCCTCTCTGCCCTCCTACAGGCCTCAGGTGGCCTGAAGCTGCGGTCTCAGGGTACCCGCTTCTCCCTGGGCCAGGCCGTTAGCCCTGCTGGCGCCGGGGCTCGGCACCTCCATCCTGGGGAGGGAGGAGGCGAACAGGGTGTCCAACATCCCCAGCACCTCCAGGAGGTCCTGCTGGTAGTCGATCTCCCTCTCCAGCAGCTCCTGCAGTCGCAGCAGCTGCCGGTCCACTAGCGGCGACTGGCTGACCACCTGCCGGTAGACGTCCAGGATCATCTCGGCCGCCGGCGTGAGCACAGGGGTGAACCGGGGGTCGACCAAGTTCCTGGAGGAGACACGGAAAAAAAAAAATTAAAAAGGGGGTACGTGCAAAGTATATTTTCATGTACAAACGCATTATGTAATGTGTTGTGTTTCAACACTTGGTTGCTTGAACGATGGCTGGGTCTTTTTTACTTCTTCTTACCCTATGAGGAAGTTGAGCAGGCGAGCGAGCCCCTGCTCATCCCGTCCCGCCAGAGCGTTCTTCAGCGTTCCTCTTCGATCCAGCTCCTTTATGACGGCCACCGTGATCTCGGGCTTTCTCAGTCTTGTCCACGTCTGTAAATACAATTGGATATGCTTCGTTAATAAAAGCTCAAATCAAAGCACCTTTTTCTGCGACAACTTTACCAACAATGATACCAACTGATTTATTGTTATAAAATACATACCTCCAGAGCCGTATCCAAAGACTTTGTCACGTTAAATTTCTTCAGATGCTTGTCGTATTTGGCCAAATGCTGCTTCACTGGCTTGCTGACGAGATAATCATCCTGGAAGAGGAGAAACAAGGAAATGAATCACAAACGGCGAGAAATGAAAAAAAAAAGAAGAAAAAAAAAGGCATCTCTCGGGGAATAATCACACGGCAGATCACGTCCTGTGTCAGTCTGCCGCACGTTGCCCACGTGAGAACGCACCTGTTTGGGGGCGAAGTTCTTCCCCTTGACGAAAACGCGGTACGACGGCCGCCGCCTCTGCTGGCCGGAGACTTCCTTTGACTCTTCGGGGCTCTTCCTGTGTTTGATGCTCAGGATGCTGTTGGTCATGCCCGCGACGATGGACTCGTCGTCCGGCTGAAAAATATATATATTGCCAAAAATTCAATATTTGGGCATTTTATTTGTCAAGAATCCCAGCAGGAAATAAAATTAAGACAGAATTCATGACAGTTCACCAAGTCTGTGAAATAGTTTAAAAATGTTGTCAGAATACTTGAGATCATCAGGAAATTCAGTCGATGGATCACTCAAGAGATCATCATACAACGGTTCCTTTCACACACAAACAACAACATCAGACACCCGTCACCGGTTCAGACCACAGTTACAGCCGGGACAGCATTTATTTTTAGGACTGCTTGATTCTGATAAAGCTAAGCGATTGTAAGCACAGGCTGTATACAAGAAGTGGGCGTCGCCCGTTGGAATTGTAGACGGTGGTTTTGAAGCATTTTGGTCACTGCCATCTCAGATTTTGGCCGTCGCTGTCTTGTTTTTTCAACCAGCGAATGGAAGTGACCATATTTGGACTGAGGAGGAGTGGCGCCGTTTACAGAGCGACCTGTCAATCACAATGAGCCCATCCTAAAGCATACCCTGCTTTATGGTCTATTTGACTCCAAATGGACCATAATTTACTTGCATGCTGTATTGAAGAATACTTGAAACTAGAGACCATAAACTCATGTTTACTGAGGGAATGAATCAAGTGAGAAGTAGTCATTTTCCAACCAGAGTTGCCGCCCCTGCTGGCCAGCAGAGAGAATGCATGTTAAGGCACTTCTGTATTTGCTTCACTTTTTAGACCAGGAGGTTGCCGCCTGATTGAAAAGGGAAAATCCAAAAGCACTGAAAGCCCAAAAGCAAAAAAACACCACTCGGCTTGCACAGTGTTCTGGAAACCCTTCACCCTCATCATGCCAACACAGAGAGGATGTACCATTTCATCCATTGATTTAAATCTCTGGCTTCACTAGATCTTTCTGTTGGCTGCTGTAGAAACGGCTCCCTCTGATGCACGTCCGGCACAAGCAAACCCTGATCCGAGGTTTTATTTTGTTGCATGCTTATAAGCCAGTCATCCAGATCGAAGTGTTTCATTTCTTTGGGTGATGTAATCAACTGCTGCATTATCCTCATGAATGTTGCTTTGCTTATTTGAACGCATCTTTCTACACTTCCATCATCTTCAAAACATGAAAACTAATAACAGAATGGGATTTCTTACAGCCACAGCCAGACTTAGGATGGAGGCAGCGTAGTCAAAGTTGTGGACCACTTTGTAATTGGTGGTGTTGTACACCTTCACATGCCTGGAAGACAACAGAATAAGCTCTCCATTAGGTTGGGTTGATATAAAAAAATTTAAATGGTAGATTATTTCAGACATGCACGATGTCCCCGTACCTGTCCAGAGAAGCCGACAGCAGTCTCTGTCCGTTGCTGCTGAGACACAAACAGGTGACAGTTTTGTGATGGTTCTTCAGCGACACCAAGGGCTGGCCGCCTTTCAGCAGATCCCACACTTTCACGTGGCGCCCACCTAAAGAGTGACAAGAATAACTTTAGTGCCCTGTATAAACACTTGGAAATATAGTCAGTAGTGGAGAGAACAATTCCAGGTGTTTTTTTGTCCCAATTTAAGTCCAAAAAACAGCCCCAACAAGGCAGAGGGATCCCTTAAATATAAATAAATAAAAATGTGGGCAGTTTTTTCTGGATGCGCTGTCTGAAAACGTGATGATTGTTACGGCCGACTACCTGCAGAGACGAGGAGCCCTTCGGAGGGATAGAGAAGCAGGCTCTCCACTGGCTGGCCGTGGTCCATGGTCATCACACTCTTATCTGCTCTGGCATCAAACAGTTTCAGTGTGTGGTCATAGGATCCTAGGATAAAAAAAAAAAAAAGAGAAATCAATTGTCACACAAAAACAGACCAAACTCCTTCAACCTCGGACTAAAGATTTGGGGGGAGGGGAGTTGGAACTTGCGACCATTTGCAATTTCGCCGATTTACACCAACGTGACTGGACGACACGCGTGTCGTCTCCATAGCAACGCCCGTTTTTAACTTCCCACTTTTCAGGCTATTCTGTCCGACATGTTGAAGGTTGTCAGAATTCTTGAGAATCATCATGAAAATCAGTCGATGGATCACTCAAAAAATCATCATATAACCAGTCCAGGTCGGGACAGAACTAAATAGAAAAGGCCGTCCTCGCTGTAACTGTTCCTTCATCTCACCAGTAATGAAGAGATCTCGGTTGAGTTTGCTCGTGACGCCACAGCGAACGTAGTCTGTGTGTTCTCTGTAGCTGTTGAGCTCAGTGGCGTTTGGGATGTCCCAAAGCCGACAGGTGTAGTCGTCGGACCCGGTGAGGATCTGGTAGCGGTCCGAGGTGAAGTCCGTGACGTGGACAGCCCTGAGCGGAAAAGGAAACGAGACAGAATTGACATCAGTTCACTTTCACGAGCAGGCATTTATAAAAAATGGGTGCGGGGCACTCGCTTGAAAATATTCCGTATTAGAACTCTTCGTACAGGCAGCGCTGCAAATTTGCAACACCGTTTCAATAAAACGTTGGAACATTTGGAACGTTGGAATTTGCCAACTACCGGGATCCTTTTTGATCCAGAGCAGCACCTGGCAGGCTATCTGAGATAAATTGTTGTACAGCCTGAGCTACTGGTAGCTATTTTATTGAGTTTCCTTGTAATGAAATGCTCTAAAAAGGGAAATTGAGTTACCTCTGGTAAACAGTGCATATGTGTAGGGCTTTTATTGTGAAAGGTAAGAACAGAAAGCCCTTCTGAAAGTATTCATAACAAATAAATTGTAAAAAAAAAAAAAAAGTATATTGACATGCAAATTAATTACAAAAGAAGAAAAAAAGTGTGTAAAGGCCTCAAGTCTGTCTGAAAGGTTGAAGGTTGTCAGAATTCTTGAGAATCATCATGAAAATCAGTCGATGGATCACTCAGAAAATCATCATATAACCAGTCCAGGCCGGGACAGCGCGACCAAAACACACAACAGAGAGTGGCACGCGAGTTGACACCTACTTTGTGTGCCCTTTGAACATCCTGAGCGCCACCTTGCCGCTGACATCGAACAGCCGGACCACCGAGTCCTCACATCCCGCCACAAGCAGCTGTCCGTCCGACCGGAACCTGCCACAGTACGCGGTGTCTTTAAAACGCGTGAACGTCTTCACGGGCTCCTGGGAGAAAGGCCCGTAAATGTGGATCTGTGTGTGTGTGTGTGGGGGGGGTGGGGTTGGGACATAGTTAGAGTGCATACCGACACAAAGGACTCGAGTCAAATTTGAATAAACACAGCTGAGCTGGGATTCACACAAGAGAAGCCAACCCACTCTCGTGAACGCTGTCACGGCAAAATTGTGTGGCGCCACCGGGGAGAAGTCGATGCTCGTGATGGCTCCGAATTCTTTTATCTGGACCGGAGCCTGCGGGAGGAGAAGAAACACAGATGTGCAGTGTTAAGATCGAGGAACGACTCAGAGGATGTGCTTTTTCTTTCTCCTCCCTTTCTTCCTCTCGCTCACAGTAACATTAAGACAGCGTTTGGTGGAAGATACTCACCTTGTAGTTTTTCCAGTACAGCGTGTCCTGTGTGACTTTCTCGCCCAGTTTAGGGTAGACTTGGATTTTGGTGGGTTTAAACGAAGCCATTTCGGGAGCCGATCACGAAACACTCTCTGCTAAGAGATAAAAGAAAATAAAAGACATGGATATAAACAGACAGGGAGAGACTTGACTCGGGGCAAGTTAACCCCTTAGACCCCCCCCCCCCCACTCCCCGTGGCCTGCAGGTGGGAACTTTGAGACAAACTCAGCACGTGCAGTCCAACAATACTTAAACCCAGACAGAAGTATTTAAAATGTGTCGTTGATAAAAACATTGATTATTATATTGGAACACATAATTTGACACAGACAGATTGGATTTTACCACTTAACTATTGAAAATAAACTTAATGTAATTAAGGGGTTAAACGCTTGCACAACAACCGGCAAAAAGGTGGCATTAAAAAAATAATCGCGGACTGAATTGCAGTTGAACCTCAAACTTTACACTTAAACAGCATCGCAACCCACTAAACGATGCTACTCGTGGAGGCTAAGCTAACCGTCTCGCTGTTTCGCTTCAATTTCCAACTGCGGCTTATCAAATCGCATATAAGAGCTTGATGAAATAAGAAAGCCACCAGTTACAACGACCCTTTACCCGATAGGTAAGGTTACACCCAGTGTTACTAAGAGAGCACCGTAGTAGAAGAGATTCCTGCGCCAACGTGCGCGTTAGCTTAGCACGCTGCGCGTTAGCCACCTGGCATTTCCTACTAGTTCCCTAACTGTTCCCGGTGATTATAAAAACTTCCCGCAGTGCAGACTTACTTACTTACTTTTCCTTTTTTAAAGCAGGGTTTGTTGAAATTAGTCGATACCGATGTTGGTTGTTGGCGTAAACCAAGAGTTGCTCATTTTAAGGCGATATCACGTTGCCTCCCCGTGCGCTGGAGGACGCCATGATGGAAACCGTGACGACTTCCGTTATGAATGTCGGATCTTTAGGAAAGGAACACTCGTTTCTTCATTTTATTTTATTTTAGATTTCAAATACCACTGGTGGTGAACCTAGTATTACAATTTTAGAATATGCTTATTGTATTAATTACGTGGTTAAAATGTATAGCCTTTACCGTAAAAAACAAATGTAAAGATCTTTTTTTACAAAGGTTTATAGATTTCTCTACTTTTAGTCAATTGTAGAAATCAGGTAATCTTTGGACGAGATTTTCTGCGATTTCAAAAACCTAAAATATGACTATTATTTCGAAAACACTGGAAATTAAGAGACACGCATGCCTATATTTTGAAAAACGGCGGGCTCATCCGGTAATTCGGCCATCTCCTGGCGTCACTTCCGGTCCTCGCTCTTTCCCTCTGAGCGTCTGTCGACTGTGTGACCCGCGTGTTTACACACTCCCAGGTCAGTTCACGTCCCTGTGGCCTTATTAAGACGCCCCAGCCTCGCATAGTCGACTTCGTAGAGAAATAACAAGTCCCCGAGTGGCACCACGTACCGTGGAAGAAACGGCCACTTACACGCGATGCTAGCGTCACGTCGTTTGAAAGGGGGGGCGGCGGAGCTAGCTGCCTAGCTTGGCGAGCTAACAAGCCGACAAGTTCAGTTGGCATAATTTATGAGAGCCCGGGTTAAGAAAAAACTAAACAATGAGTTCCCCATTCTCGGTGGCCGAAAGGGTCGATCACGAGCGCGTCTTCTCCATGAGGCACGCTGGGAAAACGAGCTCGTTACGTTCTCCTTTGCAGAAGGATCCCCGACGTTAACTTAACCACGAACTTAAGCCGACCACCTCTGTCGGACTCACGCAGAGCTCGAGTCGGGACTGAGAAGCGAAGGGTGCGGCTATTTTTGGGGCTTCTGGCAGCTGTGCATTCTTGGTCATTTGCAAATTGGCCCGGGTGGGGGGAGGGGGGATTTTGGGGTGTTTTTGGTTTGACACTTGATTGTAATCGCAAACCCCCGTGTAGCTAATGGACTGTTGAGTTCACATATTAGGTGCCTGCAATTTGCATCATGCAGTGTAGTCTCGTGCACCATTTTGCATATTTCTCTATTACTGATTGTCATTTTTAAGGTCAAACTATTAGTATGCACGATGAGCGAATGTGTTTGGTAGAAAACGGAGTGTGAAATATCTTAAATGAGTGTGGGTGCTTTCATATGTCTCCCAGCGCTGTCTTGTGAACATTTGTTTTTGTTTTTCACCCCCAAAATGATTGAAGTTTGTGTGCAAGTATTATATTTATATTTGTGTGTGCGCTGTTCCCCGTGTCAGATGAAGGAGTCGATAATGAACCAGGAGAAGCTCGCCAAACTACAGGCGCAGGTCCGCATAGGCGGCAAGGTGAGTTGGAACACGCAGAAATGTTTGGGTCTCTTCCCCCCCAGATTTTTAATCATCGGGTTATTGGTTCATGTATCATTGTTGTGCTCTGCAGGGGTCGGCCCGCAGGAAGAAGAAGGTGGTGCACAGGACGGCAACAGCGGACGACAAGAAGCTGCAGTTCTCTCTCAAGAAACTGGGAGTCAACAACATCTCTGGCATTGAGGAGGTACAGCGAGTTATTTGCGAAATGCCCAGCAATCAGTGCGCAGAGGGCTTTTTTCCCATGACATTATGCTCTTAGAGGAGGGTTCGCTCTTTCGACTCTGACCTCAAACTCTTTACCCCCCCGCCCCCCAATTTTTTTCTCCCTGTTTTGCTGTAGGTGAACATGTTCACGAACCAGGGGATGGTGATCCACTTCAACAACCCCAAGGTCCAGGCCTCCTTAGCGGCCAACACCTTCACAATCACGGGGCACGCCGAGAACAAGCAGCTCACGGAGATGCTCCCGGGAATCCTGAACCAGCTGGGAGCCGACAGTCTCACCAGCCTCCGGAGATTAGCGGAAACCCTGCCCAGACCAGGTACTGGTCTGTGAGGCTGCCTCTGGCAATTCGTCGGTGTCGTAGCGGGCAAAAAATTGGAAGAAGTGTCAGCATCCGGTAGAAAAAGCATGCATTCCCCCAGGAGAACAAGCTGCAGCTAGAACCCCCTCTCCCCTTGATCCTTTAAAGCCTAGAAGTATTTTAGACTGAGACCCAACAAAATGGGGATTCAATGAATCTGTGTCACAACAATCCTTTTGATCTAAATCAGGCATCTGACAAATAATGCCTGTTATCTTGTTACATTTGTTTGATTTTTAAGAGAAGATGATTGAATAAGTGTTTAATCAGGAATAAAAAAAAAATGGCAGTGTCCAAAATGCTTCAAAACCAGTCTACAATTCCAATGGGCGACGCCCACTCCTTGTATACAGTCTGTGCTTACAATCGCTTAGCTTCATCAGAATCGAGCAGACCTAAAAATAAATGCTGTCCTGGCTGTAGCCGAAGTCTAAACCAATAACAGGTGACTGGTGTCTGCTGGAGTTGTTGTGTGTGTGTGTGAAAGGAACCGTTGAATGATGATCTCTTGAGTGATCCATCGACTGAATTTCCTGATGAGCTCAAGACTTCTGACAACATTTGAAACTATTTCACAGACTTGGTGAACTGTCGTGAATTCTGTCTTCATTTAATTTCCTGCTGGAAGTAAAACTACTATATCTATCTAGATAGATAGATAGATAGATAGATAGATAGATAGATAGGGAGAATAATCAATAGAAATGTAATTGTTAAACCCACAAATGTCTTCACTGACCTGTTTGCATGGGTCAGTGGTTCTGTGTACTGTCTGGCTGTTAACAGTTGGTTCTTCCCCTCGCAGCGGGAGATAACAAAGCCCCCATGGTTGCTGCTGAAGAGGAGGAGGAGGAGGAGGAGGATGATGAGGTTCCAGGTGAGCACATTTTCACACATCCCCTTTTTTTTTTTTTTTTTAAACAAACTGCATTGTGTTATTGTTGTAATGAAGCATTGGAATAGCCACATTATCAACAGGCCGACCTCGACGCTTCTGGCCTTTCTGGATTTATTCAGAGGGCTGATATTTTTTTCATCTTCAGTAATTAAGATTAATTTGTTTGCCATAACTTGCGCTCATTGAGACGTTCTCTCACCCCTTTTCTGTCCTCCACCCCTCTTCTACCCTCTTGTTTCCGTTCTCAGATCTCGTTGAAAACTTTGACGAGGCCTCAAAGGACGAGGCAAACTAACAAATGGCAGCGAACATTTCGAGGCCCCCTCCTGGCTCACCGTACCTTTTGACACAGCAAACGCATTTTGTAATCGTTCATCTCTGCAATCACTGTGAAAAAGTGGCTTCTTTTAATTGTAACCTTGACAATTGGGCTTCTTTCTTCTTCCTTTTTTTTTACGGCAACTGTTCACTTACCCTTTTTGTTTGATTTGCCTCGTTCCGCAGTAGAAATTACATAATTTAATTCAGTGGAATGTGCAAACCCTTTCTCTTTCACGTGCTGCCTCTCCTGCATTGTGATGCACACATTCAAACTATATCGGTGGAATGAATCATGTAATAAACATTACATTAAAAACAAAAGGTATTTTCTTAGTTTTATCATATTCAAACTCATGGTCCTAGTTTAATACATGTCCTGTAAATCCGACCAGTCCTAGTTGCTGTGTGTATCCTTCCCCTCTTCACGATGACCCATTCTGGAGGGCCAAATATCGATTTTGAGTACAATGTTCTTAAAAATCTGTCAAATATTTTATATTCAGATTAAAATAAGGCACATAACTTATTTATATACTGTATATTTAGTCACAGGTGTAGCAAAGGCAGCAATTTGGCCAATTTTTCCCAAATTGAGAGCTAGCAGCAAAAAAATAAAACCTAACCCTTACAGCAGCGCTAAGGTGACCTCGTCTCTGGCATTACACGGGAGGCAGCGTCACCTGTTGGTGCCACTGAACATCAGCGGGCAACGTGTCTATGATGCTTCACATGTTGCCAACAGGTCGGGGAAGGCGAACATTGAACTGTGATGGGGGAAAGGGTTCGAAAAGGTTTGAATGGGGGGTGGGGGGCACAAAAGAAGTCGTACGGAATACGATGAGATCATCACATTTGGGTGGATGTTGAAACTGTCCCGTCATCTGGACTGAGGTGACCTTTCAAAGATGTTCTTTGATTTAGGGGATTCGTATGCAAGTAACACGTTGAACTGTTTGGGACTTTGTTCGCATTGATTCATCAGATTCTGATGAAAGAAAGGAAAAAAAGAAGTTGGGTGACTCAAATCTCTCGGGACTTGGAAATTGTGAGAGAGAAAGAAATGTAACTTAAAGTTGCATGGAAACAAAACTGAAACGATATTTAAAAATACAAACTAAGCTAAATTAAATTGTAAGTTGAGTGGTAGAGCAACATGTTTAATGTGCCGGCCACCAACACACTCTACCTGGTCAGTTGAAGTCCCCCTGTATCAACTCGTGTATTTACCTGCTCTGCATTCATACAATAGCTGTACCTGTTTTGTTGCAGCAAAAGATTATCAATAATGTGAGAATTCACCACAGTACCTGTAGTTAAATACTGAGAATACAGACAGAGCGAGAGAGGTTATTAGAGCACATAAAATTAGCAGCAGAAACCTGAATAATGTCATTTATGCTTTTAAGGAACTGAAACCTGACACCAATATGTTTGCATGACCAGGCAGGTTTCGCAGAATTTTAGGTCATAATGTGGTTACAATATGTTAGATGCTGGATCTTAAGAAACGTGGGAGTAAAATGTCCAAGGTAACGCTGGGTGATGTTTTTCATCAGAGAATAATCTGATGATTCATTATTTTTCCGTTAAATCCCATAGAAAGTGGGAGTAAGTCACGATAAGTGCCCCTCGCAAAACCCCAACGGCCAATTTGACATATTTCAAATTGTTTGTTTTGTGCGACCAACAATTCAAAAGATTTTTATCTATTTTTTTTATCATAGAACAAACTGCAAATACTCACATTTGTGAAGCAACATCTAGTGACTAGTGTAAAAAAAAAAAATAATAATCGCAGACGAATCGCTAATCTTTAGATGAGATAAACATTTGTGAATCTACAAACTGATTTCATAAGTTCCGCAAAAAGGGAGATCACTATAGCAGAGAGAGACCTGACAATCGTCTCTGTCGAGTTTCTATTCCATTTCTGTGCTGGAGACTTTTGTAAAGTTAGGGAAAAGGTTTAAATCTTGGGAACTGCAGGGTCGAATGGATAGGAAAAAAATAAGAGATTGAAGATAGAACACGTGTGTGTGCGTGTGTGTGCTCTGTTTGTAAAATGCCAGGATTTGTAATCAGATGCGGCGTTGCACCGCGGGCATTTCAACCTAAAAGGTTGAGGGCAACCCCCCGCCTCTGAACACCCACACTTAACACCTCTTATCTCTCGTCCCTCACTCGAAACTCACACTATTATCTGTCTACAAAATTTGACAGGCAAAAAAGGGTTCGAGGAAATGCGCCGCCAATGAGCTCTTATCAGCTTCAATCCAGCCGCTCAGTTTCTCTCTCTCTCTCTCTCTCGTGCGCTTCCAAAGGTGACATGATGATGATGATGATGATGCATGCCACGATATAAAAATGATGCTCAGAGGGCAGTTGGAGCATACGATCCTCCGGATTGCTACTGCTCAACTTCTGCCCTTCTGATTCGTTGTTCTTTTGTAGAGCGTCACTTCCAAAATGGTAAGAAATAACTATTGGAATTAAAATATACTTATTATACTTATCTGGCCAGTTAATGTGGCAATTGATATATTTTGTATTGGTGAATGATAGAACAGGGAGTAAAGGACCAACTTTTCTACTTTGGTAATTTTGCATTATCATACCAAATATGAAATGTATCTTTTTTCTTTCTTAATTTAAGGAGTTACTTATTGAGGTTTTAATGCTAGGAATGGATATTTTTTAAATACTCTCCTCCTCCTGCTGTTTCCTCAGAAGACCACGTCACTGTGGTTATGTGGGCTTCTCTTCGTCAGCCTCACCGGATTACACGGACTCGACCACTTCCCAGAAAACTGTACGTCTTATTTACTCTCCACACATTCTTTTTTTCATTTTAAATTGTTTTGTAATCGTCTTGAACGGTTTTAAATCTGTCCATCTTGTCCTGTTCACCAATGTGCAGACGTGGTGGCAAAGAAGAACGACTTGACTCCGGTCACACTGACCTGCCGCACGGAGGGGGCCCCCGGAGCCGTCATTTGGAAGACACCTCAGATCGCCCCACAGATCGCCCCACAGATCGGCCCACACCTGGCCGTGTCGGAGGTGGAGACGCCCATGCTGGGAGAATACAGCTGCTGGAGGGGAACTCAAATGTTATCCTCCACCTATCTGCTGCTGGAGGCTGAGGAGGAAGAAGAGTCAGGTGAGATGCTGCCACTTTCATTTTCCCTTCTGTCTGCTGTCCGTTTGGAACAAATGTCAGAAATGTCCTTGCGAAATAGAGGAACTTATTGTCACATCCAAAAATGCGTAACGTCTGGAAACTCATGATGTGCATGAGGACGGAGCAGAGGAACGATTCTGTCTCGACGAGGATGTCGTGTCGAGCCCTTTCTACGACGCACTGCCAACATCAATGTCCTACATTTAGAGGCATTTTCCTCTTCAGTTTTTGTCGGTTTCTGTTCAACCTGTTCTCACTCACATTGTTTTTCTTTGTAGATTCTCTCTCCATCAGTTGTCGGGCAAAGTCCTACGACTGTCACTTCAGCTGCGACTGGACTGACAACGGACAAACCGCGGTGCGCCTTGGACTGGGCCACGACTGGTAAAGATAAACAAAAAAAAACACAGACAAATTACTAAGTAAAAGTATTGCAAATAGTTTTTACAGATAGACCAACAAGCAGACCGAATTGTGCCTTTCTGATCTGTCTTTACCGCTCGCAACCCCCGCAGCAGTGAAGGCAGGAAGTCGTGTGACTGGGTCAACGGCGATCAGCTCGTGGACGGGAGATTCCATTTCGAGCTGCCCCACTCGCTCTCGCCCTACGCCGAGGAAAGCGCCATGCTGGAACTCACCGCCGAGGCCATCGTCAACCTCTCTGTCGTCAGGACGACCAGGAGGTTTTACCTCAGGGACATCGGTAAGCGGAGGAAAATCCCCGGCAAAAGTTTTGTAGTCACATAGTACGAAAAATATATGATTCAATCTCGAAGGATGAACTCAAATATTTTGAATCCAAATGATTAAGGGTTTGTTTTCCGATGATGCAGTGTTCAGAAAGGTCACTCTGATGACATAAAAATATATATTCTACATTAAAAACTATAACTTCATAAAATTCAGTGTCAAGTCGAATGATTAAAAAATAACAATTACAAAATGCAACATTTATAACTCAAGTACAATAAGGAAAGGTAAATTAATAATGATTCCTTACTGATAATTTATTTTTTTTGCTCTATTTTTCTTCCGTCCAGTTCAACCCGATAGCCCCCAGATTGTGAGGTGTCAGGAGGGGGAAGAGGTCCTGAACGTGACCATTGAGCCGCCGTCCAGCTGGTCTACCCCTCACAGCTTCTTCAGCCTGGAGCACGAGATCGAATACGTGTTGAAAGACGACGGCCAGGTACACACACAGTCCGTCAGTCTCTGCGTGTCCGTCAGTCTCTGCGTTGCATTTCTTTTGTTTTCTTACCATGTGACCCGTCTAACTCTAGACTGGACGTTCCTCATCCGTCCTGCTGCCGAAGGGGATCAGCAAGCTGAGGGTTCGCTCCAGAGACTCGCTGGTGCTCTCAACCTGGAGCCAGTGGACCCCCTGGAAAAATGTAACCCACTGAGGTTTTTCCGAAACTCACCGCTGCCGTCTGCTCCTGCTCCTTTCTGTCGTCCTTACATGTCCACAATGTCCGCTCATGTCCTCGCACCCACTGTTTTTACCCCCCATTGGGTCTCTGGCTCCCTTTTGGGGCAATCGCACACTGATTGCTGACAGATAACACAAACTTTAAGCTTCAGGACAGAAGATCAAGATAGTTATTATTTATGTATTTATATTATATATTATTTATATAATGTAAATAAATAAAATGAATGTTATTTATATTTCTATTATGTATTTAAACTATTTGTGTATTTATTCTTAATATTTATTATGTATTCTAAATCATACACAAAAAAAGTAAAGCAAACACCATTATAAACATGATTTCTTTTTTTTAAGGTAATTATTATTATTATTATTATTGTTATTACCCCAGTTTGGGGTCTGGTCTTGAGGTCTAAATGGGGGACAGTTCTGTGATTCCATATGAAATCTTCTCGACAAGTAGAAAATGGGTCTCCTTGACATTGAAACCTAAAACAAAGAAATCCACATATCACATCATTTCACACGCGTGTCCAGTTGAGTGTGCTCTGAAGACAAGCTTTCTCACGACATGCTTCTCGGCCCTGTGTATTTCCATACAAGTGTGTTGGCGTTTCTGTGTATTCTGGTGGTTTGGCACCTTGCAACAAAAAAAAAAGAAACGGCTATTAAAAGAACGTTGTGCTTCCTTCCTTATACATGTTCCTTCTTCATTTATGTGTCCCTCATGTCATGCGTACAACTACTGACTCGAATTAGAAATCCCCATTGAATGCAATGCAGTATCAGGGCATATTTATGTACTTAATGTACAAGGGGGTGGACAAAATACTAGAAACACAAGCCACTGTGTGCTGTACATTCCTAGCTACACATGAGGCGAAGAGAGATTAGATGTTTGTACTTTTAGTTACTAATCACCATTATGTGGGTCACAGTACTCCAGTAACAAGTAGAATGGGGTGTCGGATTTGATCATGATGACTGGTCCCTGATTAAATTCACACTAATTAATCCAACAAGTTACTCTTTATAAAAAAGAAAAAAAAGAATTCATATTTATAATCAACTGTTTTTAGTTGGTACTGAAAGAGCAATAGAAGCTTTCCAGCTTTGATAAGCATTTGATAAGATCGCCTGGCTTCGGTAGAAAAACCTACAATACCTACAATAAAATATCTGGCATCTAATTCTTTTAATCCATCATTGATTTAAAAAAAAAAATTTAATTAATGAATTTTTCACTTAAGAAAACACTCTAAGGGGACACTCTTTCTCAGCGGCTGTCACCTACAGTGTTATTCTAATATTTTCCCTTTTTACATCAGTATCATCATTCAACAGTTAGACACATTTGCACCAACTTAAAACGAGCAAACCAGATTTGTTATAAAGAACAAATGTACTGAAATGACAATGATTATGGTATCAGTTGCTGTCTGACATTCCATATTTTACTTTTTCCTCCTACAGTTTTACAACATGGTCAGGTTAAGACATTTGTTATTCACTGAAATTAGTGAAACATGCAAAAGATGAACATAAGATACTCCCAAATCTTAAAAAGTTAAAATCTTTTTATTGGCCGATAGCTCATTAACAGGCAATGCCCTCTTTCCCCGAGAGCCTCAGATAGAGACACCTGGAGCAAAGCTTGAAGCTTGAGCAGTAAATGACGCTGTTATGCGGAGAAATAACGTGCTCAGTGACCCAACAGTAACTCTTAAAGTTCTGCAACAGGAGTCATTATTGATATTCATAGTCGGAACAGACTAAGTTCATTTTACACATTAAAGTTCCTAAGCATTTCTCATTCAATTTTCTTGTCGTCGTTTCAGACCCTAATCTGTCATTGAACATCATTGCAGGTGAGAACGGGGAAAAAGAACCTGTGGAAATGCAAAAACACAGCAAAATCTTGCTGCCCAGAGTTGCCGTCTGGATTCTTGGACAACTGCAAGAAGAAACGGAATAAAAAGAGGAACAGAGGTGCCGGGCAGAGCCAGGCATCTTAAAAAGAAGATGCTCGATGAGAACATGGACCGCAACTGGGATCCTGCTGGTGTTCAAACTCCTTTTGTCTTAGTGGACACATATTTGGGTGTATTTATCTGAAGTAATTCAATTGTATTTGTCAAACAACGATTCAACATTGGGGATGGTGCAACACATGTAGCCATGCAATAAATCTATATTTTCATGAAAGTAATCTTGTTGAGGTTTTGTTTGAACTGTCAATAGTTATTATTTTCGTTATCATTTTATGATCAGCTGGAAAACCGAAATGTAGTGGGAACTTTATTGCTAAACAGAGGGACGATTTTAGTTGAGTTTATTTTGATTCTTTTTGCATTTAATTTGCATGAAAATCTCACGAGAAATTAGAAATGCAAACCATCCCCTCCTCTTCACAAGTGAGTTTTCCTAAAAATATCTGGGTAAATGCCCTTTTTATAGAATGATAATTTCATTGATGTCTCCTTAAATAAACACATCAACAAGTGTTGAACCCACATTGGTTTGGGACACACAAACAAAAAAGCAGCCTTAAATCAGTGGTGATGAGCCTTAAGGTTGGCCTTGCAATGTTTATTACCCAATTTTGACGCCCTGACTTGAAGAGAGTCCCTGAGACAAAATTTAAAGGAGCTGTATTCAACATTCTGAACATTAATATACATTAATAACTATTGTCTACTCAAACTGTAAGGGCACCATCGTGAAAGGAATAGTTTGACTATTTCGGAAATATGTTTAGGATTGATGTGACCCGCAGGTATCAAACTTACCATCTTATTCTCTGCAAGAAAGCAAATAAGCACATTTCCCAAAATTTCAAACTATTCATTCCTATTATGAAATGCAAAAATAACATCAAATCTGGTGCCAGGTTGGCTGCTATAGCAAACCAAGCAGCTTTTATATTCTATACACAGATTGTTGTAATAGTTGTAACGACCGAGGGGGCTTAATGGGGCCCGACGGCTCATCTTTAGCCCCGTGGCTCCCGAGCAGGCTGATCCGGCTTTACGAGATACGCATGCGCGCGTGAAAGGAGCGCGGAAGTGTTTGCTGACGCGCCGCTCTGTTGTTGTTGAAAGAACCGCGGCTGAGCGCACAGTACCACACATGGACAAACACCGCGCCGTCTCGTCTACGTAACCTCGAGGAGCTCGTCTCCTGTCTTGAACATGGCGAAGCTTGTTCGGACGACAGCTTTAGCGTTATACCTCTGGAGTGTTTTCATGCACTTCGGCCGCATGTCAGGTGAGTAACTGAAGGGGCGGGGGCAACTTCCAAACGCTGGTGAACGGGCTAATATAGCTTAACGGGGTCTTTGTCACAGAAGCTC